>WBNQ01028195.1:0-26458 GCA_013401375.1 Spizella passerina | reverse complement strand
ACAGCCCCTCAGGGCCCTAGTGATAGCCCCACAGCCAGCTGGCCTGGCACGGCCCTGGCACGGCCCTGGTGACAGCCCCACAACCAGCGGCCCTGGCATGGCCCTGGCGACAGCCCCACATGGCCCTGGTGACAGCCCCAGAACCAGCTGCCCTGGCACGGCCCCAGTGACAGCCCCACAGCCAGCGGCCCTGGCACAGCCCCGGTGACAGCCCCAGTGACAGCCCCACAGCCAGCCACCCTGGCACAGCCCTGGTGACAGCCCCACAGGGCCCCAGTGACAGTCCCACAGCCAGCTGTCCTGGCACGGCCCCAGTGACAGCCCCGCAGCACCCACACAGATGGCATTAGCTCAGCGTTGTGGCTGGCCCTGCCACCAGACACACAAACAATCCTTATGCAATCCCTGTCACTTTTGAGGCAGAGGCTGCTCCTGCCTTTGCTCTGCTTCCTGGCAGAGCTGTTTGTGCAGCAACACGGGAAAACAGATCAGAGAAAAGACTTTGAATTTCTTTTTTAAAATCAACCAAATATCCTCCCACCTGCTTTATGATTTGGTTTTTTTCCTTCTCAAACTCCATTGTCTCTCAGTCCAGCTCAGCACCCTGCTAACACCCAGAGAAGGACAGAGGGGTAGGAAGGGGGCCTTGAGGAGGAGACTGCTAAATCCTGCTTAAGCAGGGCTGGGATCACATGAGAAATCCACAGCCTGGGTTATCCCCACTGTAGCCTCAAGGAACATTTCCTTACAAAGAGTTAACGCTTAATCAGGCTAAAGACTTTTGCATGTGAGCACAGGCTAAGGCAGGGGCCTGGCTGGACTTCCCAGCCATGCAGGGGTGTAGACAGGCCCACTGTGACCATGAGTGGAGCAGATGGAACCCTCCCTCCTGCAGAGAACAGCTTCACTGGCCACTGAGAAATCATCAACTGCAGAGAGCAGCAGCCTTTAGAGCTTGCCTTTACAGCAAATTCCAGGCTTACAGAACCATGGGCCATGGCCTGTGCCACACAGATGGGGCCTCCAGCCCCAGTCCTTTCTAGCAGCTCTCCTTCCATCTCTGTCACAGGCACACGTGGGTGACACAGCAGGGAGAAGAGTCTCACAGAATAGGTGGAACTTCAACTGCTCAGACAGCAACAACGAAACAAGGCTGATTATTTTAACCCTTTTCCTTTTGCTATTTCTCTGCTGGATCACTGTTCTGAGTCAGCAATGTGTGCCTGATTCTGAATCCCTGAGACAAAGTCACTGACATGACCAGGAGAGCTCACATCCTCCAGAGCCAGAGGTTCACTCTACCCAAAGCAGTGAAGCGTGCATTACTCTTTGCACTTTATTCATGTATGTTGCAAAAACTGGGGGTTTTCCTTTGTTGGAACAAAAGCACATCCACACACACCTGTTCATTTCAATTCTTTAGAGAATTGTCACTGTTGTAAATATCACGGTCCTGGCAAGCAGACAAATATCCAAGCAGGCCTCTCTGAGCCCTAACCAAAGGCTCCATTTGAGGCACAGCCTTAGAGGGCGAGCATGGGTATCAGTGTCAGTGGGAGATGCACAGGGTAACAGGACACCTCTAGTGCTTCAGCCAAGGGCACACCTACCCCCTGCCATCCCAGCAGGCACACCTGACACACATGCCCTGCCCCGGGGCACATGTCACCAGAGAGGGGCTCACAAAACAGCCAGCAGGGCTGGGGACTCGCCTCTGTGGCTGGCACTGTGCCCTGGGGACACCCGAAGAACAGGTAATTGGCTGCAGGGTGAGTGTGCTGCTGGAAATGAGCTAGATGGTCCATCCCCCCAGTGCCTCCTGGCTTTTGGCTGTCGCTGGGAAGCTGGCACGGAACGGCCCTGCTCGCTGTCACCCTGTGCCAGCGGAGCGGAGCAGCCCCGCACCTGCTGCCCCTTCCTGCCTGGCTGGGAAAGGTGACCCTTCCTGGCAGCAGCTCCCTCTTTGCCAGAGCCACTCCTCACTGGCACAGTCACACCTCTGTCCAAGATGTTCCACGTTTTTATTACTGCAGTTAAAAAAAGAAGCAGCTGTTCAAACAATGTATAGCGGCTAGTGCTAATACTTTGAGGAAACATATCCAGCTACAGAATGTTCAGCACATCCCTTCCCTCCATCACAGAGGATAAGAGAAGGACTGAAAACAGCTGAGTGGACATAAAGAGCTCACAAATGCCTTATTAATAAGTGTGTTGGATCTAATGATCTGTGAAACTGAAATGAGATTATTTGGATTATCTCATTAAACAAGAATAATAGCAATAGTAACCGGGTAGTAATTAAGAGTGGGCCAATCCAAGGACAAACTAAGTAATAAGGCCAAAAAGACTCTTAATTAACACTCTGCTTGTTTGTGCCTGTACTTCTACACCCAGAATTTATGAAGAAACAAAAAACAGTGGCTAACAAAACTGCCGGATTTTAACAACCAGAAAAGAAGCCACTGGCTACCCACACCTGCACGGAGCATTCAGTCTGAAAACTAAACAATGACTAAATTGTGCTATTTGGGCAGAGCCAGCCCTGAGGAAACAAAAACATGTAGCCAAAATGTAAAACTGATTCCAAAGGCTCAGCAATTAGCAACCAGCTCTGGGTAAATCTGCAGGGCAGGAACAGAAAAGAAACAATCCATAATCTCAGCCTTTCTCAGGCTTTAACCACCAGCCATCACAGCCTCCCAACAAAAGGATAGCTTCTCCTCAAAGCTTGAGAGCAATTCCTGAAGGCTCCTGTGCATAATTTGAAGTGAAACAGCACATGAGTTTTACCTTTAAGACGTTGTTTATATGTCTCAGAAGTTCTTTGGCTCAGGGCAAAGAACAGGACACCTCTGCAGGCTCTCAGGGACATGGGGCATGAGGGATTAAACATGACAGAATCAGCCTGAGTGGCATTAGGTCAAAAGGTCCCTGGTATTGAAGCCTGAAGTAATTACTGTTGTGCAAAACCCAGTGCTCCCCTTGCCTTCCCTAAGTACTCCTTACTTAACAGGAAAAGCAGGCACCATAAAATACAGTGCAGTACTAAAAGGCTTGCCCAGGGGATTGGATAAACAATTCTAAAAGATGAAGACAAACTTCTCTGAGGCCTTGACTCACAGCACTGTCCTCTCCTGACTTAATGCTCCAGGGTTAGAGCCCAAACACACACCAGGGACTGCATTTACCAAAGGAATTGAAATTCAAAATGCCGGGACACAAATCATCGATCTCCCTTTAAGACTTGGCTTCCACATACTGAATTATTAACATTAGCAAAGAAAGAAAAATAAAAGGGTAATTGAAGGAAGGTACCTTGAAGAAAGGTGTCTTTGTTACCAGAGTTATTACATCAAGAACAGGAACTGCACCCCTACGTAACACACTCATCCTTCTCCATAGAGAACAGTGCAATTTGAATCTTGCTTTTGTAGCAAATTTGAACAGTAAAAGAACTATAGGGGGGTTTAATTAATTAAAAAAAAGACAATGGCTTACAGACATTTGAAAGATAAAGAGAAAAAAAAATGCAAACCCAGTGACTGCTCAATTCCCCTCAAGGGTAAAGAGGCAGATTAACCTATGAAAAGCGCTCAGATTAACTCAAGACTGAGGGAAGAAACATGTGAACAATAATTAAAAGGGAGAAAACTACTCTACTAAGAAGTTTGGGACTCCTCTTCGAGGAACTACAACACTGCCACATATAAAACTAATTATCCTAATTTTCTGTTTGACTTGCCCCTCACTGGGCTGCTTGGGCTGTGGCCTGTATCCATGCTGAGCAATCTCTCTGTGCCAAAGCTTCTTTCTCTTGGCTGTCCCCCTTTTTTATCCAGACCTATGTGGGTCACCGAGCAAGGAGGGGAAGAGAATCTCCCAGAAGAGGCATTGGTGGCAGCAGCCTCCTGCTACCAGGGCCACACGAACCCATCTCACACACAGATTCCCAGATTTGCTGGGTTGGTGGCACCAAGCTGCTGAGAGACCAAGCCTCCCCCAGCACCCCACAGGTGTGAGCTGTGTGACCCACACACCCACTCACTGCTGTGCTGCCCTGAGCCAGCTGCCAGGCAGAGCTGACCCTGCAGGCAGCATTTAACAGACACACGTGCTGCTGGCATCCTCTTCTTCCTCCCCTTCCTGCTCCACCTCCATCCTTGGGTCACGTCTGCTGCCTGCACACCGAGCTGCACCTGCAGATCCAGACTGGATTGCAATTCCAGCAGCAGCAGGCTGCTACACCAGTGTTGCTCCAAGGGTAAACTGCACCCTACACTGCCACTGAGAGAACTTCTGGGTCCCCTTCACTGGGTGGTGGCAACCAGTGATGCCAAAAGTGCCTGTGGCAGGAGAGGGAAAGAGGGTCAGATAACAGGAAACAGCCACACACCTGATGAACAGGGAATATATCCACCGATACAGAGTCATTGTATCCTGAGATCCTCGTCCCTAAAGCAAGTTGAAGCCTAAATGAACACAAATGAGGCTTGGCACTTTTTCCAGCCATGGAAGTGGGGAATCTTTAGCAGATCACCAGGATACACCATTCTGGAGTGGAAGTGATAGAAGAGACAGCATTCAGACAACTCCAGCTACATCTAAATGTCACTGATCAGAGTAAGTTACAAATAACAAACATCAGGACTCCAGGCATTTGAACACACTCCCTGATGAGTTTTAGTGCTTTGATAAGTGCAGGAGTACACAGGGACTAGGGAACAGAGAAAAACCCCACTGCTTGAAATAAGTACCCAGCACAATCTAATCCATGGTCTATTGCTTGTTTTTGTGGCCATAAAAACACGTAGCAATGCCACTGCTGCAGACCTCCAGGACAACCACACCTTAACACTTCTTCACAGCATCTGTGTCTTCCCACAAAAATACAGAGCAAGAGGCAATTTCCTACTATCTCAGCTCACAGGAGAGGAAATACAAAGACTAAAAATACACCCATGACCATCTCTTTTACCTACATCATGTGCTTGTACCTACTCTGTAGTCTGATGCTAACACAGCTTTCTTTCACTCTTGACACATTTCTAACACAAATGTTCAAAGATTAAAAGTCAGGATACTTAGAGGAAGGATTATTACTTAGGGTACTGTGCCTAATAAAATTTCTGCTCTTTAACACTGGCTGACACACATTCCACATATACTAGGGGTGTTTTTAAGCAAAAATTCTTACAGATTGGCATGAGTCTGGGAGATGGAGATTTATACAATCCACAAAGTGTCCCTTGTGGAAGTTCCCATGCAGGCTGCTGAACCAAATCCAGTAAAGTATCTGTGGAACACCCCTCTAAATCAGCACTTCAGCATATCTGCTTTACTGTTGGTGCTGGGTCTTGCATGACCCACCTCTGCTGCTTTCCAAATCTGCTGCTCAGTTCCTTGTGCTTCCAGAGTGAGCAAAGACATCAGAGTGGAGTGCAGTGCATGTGCTGTTATATCCAGCACTGCTGGGTAAACCTCAGGTTCACCATCCAAAATGCCATTTCATTTGACCTTCACTACAGAGCAAGTGAGGGGGCAGAACCTGCTCCAGTTTAACCTGGCTGTCTGAGGCACCCTAGAGAGAAAAACACAAGCTGGGAGAGCACAGTGGAAGGAATAATCTCAACCCAAACTGCAAGCTACATAAACAGTCCTAAACTGCTGCATGCCATGGGATTACCCATCAATGTGAGGAGCTGCAGCCAAAGCCTGTGTTTTGTTAGGCCATATCTATCACTGGTATCTGCAGTGTGACATTTCCGATTACAGCTGCTTTCACAGGAGCTTTGCAACTCTGTTGGGCAGACAAATCTAATTGCTGTTTAATACCAAACAATGCTGCAGCAGGACATGATTGCTTTGCTTAAATAACATTGTTCCATTAAACTGCTTCGATTTAACCCTATTAGTTGGATCTCTGAATCAGAAACAAGGCTGAGAGGAATCATTCCATGAAACAGAATTTTTTACTTGGCTGATTTGCAGCTCTCTGAGTTTTGTTAAACAGCTGCAGAAGAGACTGATCTTTGTTAAGAAGAGGAGACAGAGCTTCCAGAGATCACCGAAACATAGAATTTACCTGTACTGTAAGGAAAATCCTGTATATTTGACAGTCTAATTGAGGTGAATATTGCGCATGAATATACCACAGAACTTGTAAGTGAAGAAGTTTCAAATCTGAGAAGTGACAGTGCCTCAACTGTACAACAGGGCCAAGCTCCTTAATTTTCCTGCTTTTTATGTCCTCCTTTCCTACATCCAAATTTGCCATACCCTGAAAGGCAAACTAACAACAGGAGACCAGATCATGATCTGCTTTGAGCTGGCAGAAGAACCGAGTTATGTGCCCAAGAGCACAATCAGGTAGACAAATCTCAGAGACAAAGCTGGGTCCATTTCCCTGGTGCTTCTTTAAGGAAGGAAGTCCAGCCCACTCCCCATCTGGGGCAGGAAGAGATTGGGGAATGGTTCCCTCCACTCTAAGGCTTGTACCTCCATCAGTGAGTGCAAAGAGGGATTATTGTAACTGCCCACCAAGAGCCACACTCTGGATCCTGTGCCAGGAGTCAGTGCCATAGTCTGTGTCCCAAAAGCCGCTGTGAGCTGCCTCCATGCTCTGCTCTGCACCACTGCCCACACAGGCCATTTACATATAAACACCCAGCCCTGGTTAAAGTGCAACTATCACTGGCAGGACACCAGACTGGGACCCAGGACCTCGGAGCTGCTGACAAGCTCTCCTGCTGCCCCCCAAGCAAACCCTTTCACTGCTTTATGCCCTGTCACACTGCAAAGAGGGGGATGTCTACTCTATTTTCACACAAACCACTGAATTTATGGGTCAAAACTACTACAGGACACCAGTGAAATGGTGTTTCTGCAGCATCACATTTGCAACATTCACATTTGGTGAATTCCAGAAAACTAAACACTCTCCAGAAACTGACTATTCCCAGGTCATTACCCAACACACAAAGAATGTGGGACCACTAAAACCATCACCTCCTTGCACATTACAGGAATGTTGTTTGTTAGTAAGGGCTTTATTTATTAATCATATATGGTTTTGAGATCCTAGCTTGATTGAGACTACCTAAATACAATTTTAAAATATTATTCTTGTATTGCTGGTCAGATACAGTATTGAAAATAACAGAATACTAAACCAAAAGAGAATCCAGACCTGAATCTACTGCTGAAGAAAGTTATCAGGAACAACTACCTAAGTGATGTGTAAGGAATAATCTGTAGCATGAGTTTGATGTGTAAATGGAATACCCACTATAATAGATAGATATTGCTCCATCAGCAGTTTCTGAGAATTTATCAATTTATAGTCCTAGTTTTGTCAAGGCCAGCAGAGCTGAGCAAGATGGGATGGACTTAAAAAAAAAAAAAAAGAAAAAAAGAGGCAGATGCTATGGTTTTTCTGTAACAACAAAGCAGCAGGAAAAAAGACCTTACGAGGAAACAATTTCTTTTATGGCCTGTATTATGGCCTGTATTTCACAACAGCTTTCAGTATGCCCCCATGTCCACTAAAATATACTGTACTGAAAGAGATTTCCATCCCCTTCCTTGCAAATCTCAAATGCCTTCACCATCAGAACTGCTCCCCTTAGATTCAAATCCTTCCCAAGTTCATTTAACCTGATTAATTTTTAATGGCTGTCACTGGTTTCTTCACCCAGTCAGTCAACAGCTTCTACAGTTCAAAACACCAGTCACCCTCTTCCCACTCGGAATAACACAGGACTCGGGATCTGCGGAAATTATTCATCTGCATCAGAAAGAACTTGAAGGAGCAGTAAAAGAGATTGATCCCTGACAGCTGCACTAAACTTGAAAGCCCCTTCCTGGCTCTGAAGAAGGAGAATTCTGACCTGAAAAGGGGTCTTGAGTGAGCAGCCTCAAAGGGAATAAAATATCAGCCTGTAAAACCAGCAGTCACTAGAAAACTCAGGTGATCTTTTAATGTAGGTACACCTCTAGCCTCAGGCACAGCCGACATAATTACCTGCCACCCAGGGTGGGGCTGTGCTTCTCTTGCTTTGCCCCAAACACAGAGGGAGCCTCCAGAAAGGGGCTGCCAGTAGCACACTGTACAATGTGTAGTTTAGCCTCACATCCCATACATATTGCCGTGCCATTATCATCATCCTTCCTTATCGATTCAGCTCCACTTGTGGCTGCATCTGTGCTGGGTAACACCGCTAATAAATCGCGAAGCCAGAGGGAAGCACTCCCACTGATCAGCACCACTGTCCATTACAAAGGTTACACACTCCCAAAGAGAGGTAAAATTCATCCTGAAAGTGGACAGGAGAGGGGGGAGAGAAAAAGAGGGAAGCCTTCATTTATCCAACTGCAACTATGTCCAGAAATCCTTGGAAGCAAGAAAAGGACATTCACTGACGCACCATTAGCAGCGAGCAGTGTGGAGGCATTTCCGGCTGCCAAGATATGTGCTGGCCAAGGAGGGAGGTTACCAGGGCACAGCCACCCATTGTCATGCAAATGTACCGAGTTATTGAAGGGACTTCCCAGCAACAGCAGCATTTTTTCACGAGTTTGATCCCAGCATTGAAAGGAGAACAAAACAACTGCATGAACGTGAAGCAGCATTAGCCTAAGCCAGAATCTCCAGCTACCCCAGAGCCCGGCGTGCACCAGACCTGCCTTTGGTGAATTCCAGAGGCTCTACTGCTCTTTATTTAAATGGGAACGGGGAAAGAAACCGGCCCGTGAGCCCCGAGAAACACGTGAGGTGCTTTTTAACTACACTGTGTTTCATGGTCTGTAAGTGACACTGAAAACAGTGGGAGAAAGGGACACACACCACATCACTGCGAAAAAACCACGGTGCTCTTTTCATTCATTTTTTGGTATTTGGTATTAACTTGCAAGCAATGATTTTTTGAGCTGAAAATTAAAATGCACAGTGGCAGAAAATGCAACTAGAAACAAATTGTTTTTAAGAAAAAACAAAGCAGCACTTACTTGCAGCTCTACATTTATAAATCCACATAATTTCCTGCCTTTTCTGATTGTCACTGCTGTAGCTTGACGGCAAAAAGCTTAACTGTTTTTGCCCCTTTTCAGCTAAAGAAACGGTTTCCAGCAGTGGCAATGACTTAACAGCAGAGTAACTGGTGTTCAAGTCTCCTTACTTGAAATAAATTTCTAAGGTTTTTTATTTTTTTTCACAGAGGTACCTGTAAATAGCAACTGTCAATCAGAAAAATTCAGGGGTAAAAGATGGCTTGTTTGCCTCCACAACTGAACCAGTCACACACCACCAAAACCTTCAGAATAAAGAGATACCTAGCACTAAGAGAGTCCTGTGGCCATGACTGAATCAAAGCTTTCCCTTAAATCCCTGTCAAGGTTAATCCTTTTCATACTTAACAGTCACCTTTGAAATGCTTTCCTAGAAACAGAGGTAGAAACTGCACATGGCGTATATTGATTCAACCAAAGACCCTTCTGGACTTACCATTCCAGGCTGGAGTGAAGAAGACATGAAGGTATGTTCATACATTTGAGCACTGCCCTAGCTGACCCAAATCAGGGTAGGCTAAACTCAGGTTACCTTAAGGAAAGGAAGAAAATTGCCTTGACTGATTTGCAAGAAAGGGGGCTGCTCCTCTGGAAGTGACAGAGGCTGAGAGCTCCTTTCTGATGTGTGCTCCAGCAAAAAGCACGAAAAAGCTCACACTGGGATAGGAAAAAAAAATAATCATTGTTCAGATTTGTACCTGCTGGGAGAGCAAAAATTGCCGCTGGAGAAAAAGGCAATGCTGGAAATTTGTACATTGCTGCTGGGAATAAGGCAAACCAGTATATTCTGAGGGTTAAATCAAGGCAAGGGAAGCCATAATGACACATGACAGTGACAGGAGAAAGCAAGAGAGCAGTGGGACCCAAAACCTGAGAGCACTCATACTGCTCAGGAAGAGGGAAGCCAGTTTGTGCTAGCCCTTAAAAAAATCCCTTTTGAGCAACTATATGCATGTCTGGGTTTATCCCCATTACCACATCTCTCCAGACAAGAGAAGTTAGTGTACCTTTACACAGCGTGGCAGACTCCACTAGGTCTCCTGGGCAGCTGGATCAACAGTCCTGAGCTGCCTGAGGCAGTCCTGGTGCTCACAACACGCAGAACAGTTAGCAGACTCGAAGTTAGAAACCTGAGAGAGTTTCACAGCCCTGTAGCACAAATGAACTCACCTGATGCTTCCAAGTGACCCTTCTCCTCCTGGAGCACGTCCCTCTGACACATTGCTCAGTTTCACAGGTTCCAGGGGGATTTACTCCTTCCAGAGCTTGGCCCCACTGCTCCCACAGCAGCTGCTGAGCAGACAACCCTGGGGCAAGTGAGCCCAACTCCTGCTGTGGCTATGGCAATCCAAAGGGTAAGGGATGGACAATCCCTGGGCTGCAGCAACACCGCCAGAAAGTCAAGGCAAGGGATTCTGCCCCTCTGCTCTGCTCCAGTGAGACCCCACCTGGAGCACTGCATCCAGCCCTGGGGACCCCAAGGAAAAATGAATATGGAACTATTGGAGCAGATCCAGAGGCCATGAAGTTGGTGAAGAGGATTGGAGCAACTCTCCTATGAAGACAGGATGGGAGAGTTGGGGTTTTTCAGTCTGCAGAAGAGGCTGTGAGCAAACCTCATAGCAGCCTTCCTGTACTGAAGGGCACTCCAGGGAAGCTGGAGAGGGATACTTTGTCAGGAGCTGGGTCCAAAGACACAGGGTGGGTTTAGGTTAGGTATTAGGAACAAATTCTTTGCTGTGAGAGTGGTAGGGCATTGGAACAGCCTCCCCAGGGAGGTTCTGGCTGCCCCATCCCTGGAAGTGTTCAAGACCAGATTGGATGGGGCTCAGAGGTGTTCCTGCCCAAGGCAGGGGGTTAGAACTGGGTAATCTTTAATGGCCAATCAATACAGGCCATACTGATTTTATGATTAATCTCACTTAGGACAACTTACTTAAAACAGTCTGTATGATTTACAGGAAGTATAGAATCTTTAGCAACATAAGCAGCAGAACTCTGAACATAACAGTACCATTGCAACACCGTTACCATTCCTCAACAAGAGATATGGTGCACGCCTCTTCTTCCATGTTCAGGAAAACACCTTGAGCTGCAGCAATCTCCCAGAGCGGCCGGAGCAGTTGGCAGCTCGGAAATCCTGGCTGTCCCCGGGCCGGGAGCGGCGGCCCCGCAGGCGGCGCTGCTCGGCCCGCGGAGCTGCAGCGCTCCCGGCTACGGGCGCCCCCCCGCGGCCGCGTCCCGCAGCTGCACACAGCGCTCGGCAGGGAGCGAGGGCAGCGAGTGAGTCCGGGCTGCTCCCATGGAGGAGGGACTCGGACAGACAGACAGACTTCGGGGGGCGGCTGGAATGCTGCACCGGCCTCCCGATCACAGGTCTGTATTTAGCTGCGCCATTTGCCAGGGGAATCCCGTTTTTCTGCGAAATCCAGGTCCTGCTAGTTATGATCTAGGAAGTAGCTACTACACTGTACAAAAACGACATGGCTTGGATCAATTTACTCAACTTCTCAAGGTGACAAAAGTCAAGTAATGCACCCATATTTAAAAGCAAGTCACAACAACTCAGAGTAACTCAATTTATAATTTTCTTCTAGAAAAGGAGAATTTTTTTTCCTGTTTTCTGTTTCTTCAGCAGAAAAATTACTTCAGGTAAAGCTATCAGAAATCTGGAGACAACAACATTGGCAACAATGACCATCCAATAGCTCCTGCTCTTAGGGTTTAGGGAAAACTATTTCAGTAAAGACACAACATCTGAGAGCAGCTAAAACTGCTGTCCACAATTACCCAAAGACTACTCTTTAAAATTACTTAGAAATGACAGCAGGTTACTGCCAGGGAACTGGCTGAAGTCTGCTTAAGCTCTCTGCACAAGCAACAGCTCCACATGACCTGTGATTAATTAATTAACCTCTCCTGTTTTGTTTTAATCCCTCACCTGCACAACCCCTTCGGCAATTTCTATATTTCTACATCTTCCTGCTGTCACTACTTTCTCCTCCAGTTCTGCAGGACACAAGAGGAACAGCCTCAGATGAGTAAAACACATCTGCAGTGAATGAACAGGACACTTCACTACATGGAAACCACAGCCACATGGAAACCACACNGTGAATGAACAGGACACTTCACTAACTTGAGGCTCTCAGGTAATAAAAATCCAAACCAGTTTAAGCACAGACACCAACATCTAGCTGGTGTAGCACTGCAATAAGCACGACCCAGATTTGATACTGCAGGACAGCAATATGGAAACCACAGCCACATGCCTGCTCCACCTGGAAAACACCCTGTTCACATGCAGCGTCCTAAAACAAGCAGAAGCCTCTAACACACCAAGCACTTAGAGACAACACAAACTCAGGTAACGAAAATTTATTCTTTCAGTTCAGTTATTCTTATCAGCTCTTATGCAACCAGGGCAGAAGCTGTCGATGATTCACTAAAAAGAGATGAGAGAAAAGAGAAATATTAATTGCAGAGGCAGTTTTTCAAACTAGTTATCAAAAACAACACTTCAGTTAAAAGTTTTAACTATCAGTTAACTACTACCAGCAGCTAAATCACTTAAAAAAAATTTTATGGCCTAAGACTTCACTCTTCCTTTCACAATAAATATCCTAGGGTGACAGCACAAACCCATATATTTAAAGACTGGGCTAGCTGCACTTGAGTCTCCTTGGAGGCTAATCCTAACATCTCTGGGAGTTCTATGGTGGTTACCTCTTCTAGAGAAAAGGAACAGGTTTGTCACAGCTACTAAGCCATTTCTCACTAAGCTTTGAAAGTGACACAAATTATAGAAGTACCTGAGAACCAAGATTGCAATTTAAAGTGTCTTAAAAATCACCTGGTAGTGACTTCATTCGTTAGGACCATGATTTTTATCCAAGAGTTACAAGAGTCATTTAACCCAGGTGTAAGTTTCATGGATTTTTCCATTGGTTATTTATGAAAATACTTGTTCTCTGCTGCCTGGTATGTGATACACACCTATCACAATGCACTCCTCCTCCTCTGAGTAACAGCCCCAGCACACTTTACAAGACCTTGCAGTCCTCAGTGCCAGGAGGAATGCAGGAGAACACTTACTACTTCCAGTTGGGTGGCAGCACTCTCTTGGTTTTGTAGTAGCGAGCCAGCCTGTGGATCCTGCTCTCGATCAGAATCAGACGGAACTTGGCATCTTTGTCCTGGGAAACAAAGTTACATTGCAACCCCAACATCACAACTACTTGGACTCTCAATACACAATTCAGATGAGTTTCAGTAAAGCAAATAATCTACAGCTATTGCTGAAAACATCACATTTCTGTTACCAAAACTTCAGTAAAGTCAGAGCAGGACCAGAAACACATGGTTTAAACACTGCTTTTAAAATCCTTTCCAAAGACCATTTTTCTTGCTCAAAATGCCTCCCCAGCCTCAGGAGTTTATTCCAAGGGGGGCTAACATCACACAAGGAGTCTTTGCTTTGTCAAGCTGCACACAAACTCCTGTGTAATTTAAAATCACAGACACTGAGTTATCCAACTGAAGGAGCACTCACCTTTCTGTTTCTCTCAAGATGCTTGCGAACAGCAACTGCTTTCTTGATCAGGTGATAAAGATCCTCGGGGAGGTCTGGGGCCAGGCCCTTGGATTTCAGGATTCTCAGAATCTTGTTGCCAGTAACAAAGCGAACCTGGGCAACACCGTGGGAATCCCTCAGGATCACACCTGAAACAAACACGTACATCTTACACTGAAAAGAAGAAACATACCAACAATCTTGTGAAACTGACCTTACAGTTACAAGCTACCCAAAACGAGATCTTCTCCGAGTTAAAACCTTTCCAGTGGCAACTGAAGAAATGGCAAACAATGAGTGAGCAAAATACAACTTACAGAAGCTGAAACACCTTATCTGGGAGCACTTAAAAGACAACTGACTGTCCCATCATGCTTAGGTAAGTGAGGTGCTCATCTTTGCCAATACTATTGGAAAAATGTCAACAGGACTCATTAAAAGCAACATGTTCAATCATTCTATGGATCCCTCTAGAAGGAATTAATACTGCTTTCAGGATTACAATCATAAAAAACATTCATTTACACAGCACCTACTTACACAGCTCATGGCCTGTGTCGTGCAAACACTTCAGCTCTGGAAGGGTTCAAACCCCAGAACCAGTCCATGGTGCAGCTGCAGTGCCTGGCTCAGTAAACCCCATAGGGCTCCTGGTACTGGAAAATTTCCTCCAGGAAACTGGGCACACCAAGCTTCCCTGTAACACCTACTGGTGGCCATTCCTAAGGACAGGCTATAAGATGAAACAGATGCTTCAAGTTTTCTACTTGGAAAAAAACCAGAAACAACCCATTGCTTCAGCAAATATGCTTCCCTGCAAGAACATAATGTCCCAGTGGCAGGGTATTATCCCAGGACTCTCAGTGGTACCCACTGTGAAGGCAGGCACACCAGATATGTTGTGTTCTCTGAGCACCTTCTTTACTACAGGTTGAAAGAACAATTACAATATTACAGTCAGAAAAATGTGGGTTTGTCCCCATTCAGGAGTGGTTTATAATCCTTACCAATCTGGGAGGGAGTCAGGCCTTTTTTAGCCAACTTGTAGATCTGTTCCTTTACATCATCAGAAGTAAGTTTCAGCCACTAAAGAAATTAGGAAAAAAAAAAAAGCCAAACTGTTTAACACCTGCTTAAAACAGAGGCAAGCTACAGGAAAACTTTTAATAAATAAAAAAAACTAAAATAATCTTTTAAGAAATAGATGCTTTCTAATGCTTAAAAAATAATCAAGAGCTGAAACTGCACCTTAATGATACAGAAATTCTTAGCATATAATAAACCTATAGTGCTAGAGAAATGTCATGAGGGAAGGCAGAGGTAAAGATGAATCTCCATTTAAAAAACTCCATAAAGCCTCCAACCAACTGCTTTATCATCATTTCACTTTAACTGCCACACCAGAAGCACAATCCAATGTTACAGACAAAAAAAAATCACTGTCCTTGGGAAAGAATTTTTCACCTAGGTCCTTTGACAAATACAAAATTGAGAACCATTTAGCCACTTCTCAGTAAACTACAGAGAGAAATGAAAAATCAGACTTAAAGTACACTAATTAATTAAAATTAAAGGAACCTACCAAGATAGGATGGTGCTTTTTCTATTAATTTTAAGTTAAACAGTACAGATAAAGCCACTGCTTCCATGATTATTAATGAGGAAACAACACCAACAAGTCACGTTATCCTGACTTGCTATGAGCTACAGAAGCTCTTGGTTTATTTTGAATTTTTATTACTATCACAGTATGAAACAAAAAAGCACAGCAAAAATAAACATGTAAGTTCGCTAAAGACCACCATTTAAGACAGAATTTAAAAAAAAACAATATAGCATTTGTTCATCCTAATTGTTATTGCACTGTTTAACCATCAGCAGGACTTCAAGCAGCTTCATATTATCCTATTTTTAATTGTATCTACTTAATTACAGATTTTGTGTTTATGTTCCCATTTCACTGTTTTTTAGTCCATGCTTTTCCACATGCACCACAAGTTGTTCTTTCTGCCAACAAAGAGATCCTCCAAGAAATGATCTTGCAAAGGAGGACAGAGACAGCCTTTTAAAGTGGAAGTACCTTTGAAAGAACTAAGAGCACACCAGAACTACCTCTTTTAATCCCCTGACCAACAAATTGGTTTTAAGTATTTCTGAAGGCAATCGATCTATTCCACAACTGCAAACTCGAGTGTGAAAACAATGATTTAATCTCCAGGAATTACCAGCCTACAGATTCGAAGTATCTGAAGAAATACTTAAATAGAAGACGAAAAGAGACTTCTTTGCCAAACGAACCATCTGGCTAGGGAAAGACTTGCTTCTTCAGTATACTAAGGATCATCTCAGAACCACGGAATTTTCAGGGCTGAAGGACTTCTAGAGATCACCTAATCCAACCCCTGCCCCAGCGCAGTCACCTACAGCAGATTACACAGGATTGCATCCAGTTTGGGTTTGAATGCTTCCACAGAGACCTCTGTAGAAAGCCTGCTCCATCACACGCCAAGGAAGCATTTACACAGGCCACAATTTGAAAGTGATGACGCCAAACAGTACAGATCTCGTTTTCCTTCCCTCCGCGGGCACTGCGAGCTGCGCTGTGGGTCCCGGAGCGCGCACGGGGCGGGGAAGGCTCTGGGGAAGGTTCTGAGGAAGGCCCTATGGAAGGGTCTAGGGATGGCTCTGGGTAAGGTACTCACCGTGGGCACGCTGCGCCGGTAAGGCAAGGCGGACTGGGACAGGCCCTTTCTGCGGGAGGAAGCACATCACACACTCAGCGCCCTAGCTGAGGGACTCGGTCCCGCGGCCCGAGCCTTCCCCACCCCGCCGCCATGTCCGCACGGCCGCCCGCCTCCCTCGCCATATCCCCACACGGGCCGGAGCGCTCCCGCAGCACCCTTCCGTCTCCGGCCCGGTTCGCGGTGCTCCCTCGGCCCCCCAGAGCAGCCCCGCGGCGCTCCCCGGGCGCGGCCCCGGCCCGGCCCTGCGACTCACCCCGGAGCGTGCATGCGACCCATGATGGCGGCAGAGCGGAGCAAGCAGAAGGAGCGGCCCCGCCCGCGCGCTTCCGCAGGAAGCGTCTGTCCCGGCCCAGCCCCGCCCCCTGCCCGCGGCAGCCAATCAGCGGCGCCCCTACCGCGCCGCGCGCGCCCCCTCAGCCGTCCCGCCCAGAGCCCTCTCGCCCCGCCCCATACCCACACAGAGCCGGCCACGCGCTGGGTTTATTCCAGAATAGTGTTTAATGTACGTACAGGAGAGTTACGGAGTCACAGCGAACGCGCCCCACGCGGGGCCATATTGTACATCTTTATTATCGTTTAATGAAAGTATTTGGTTCTCAGAGATACACAGACGAGGGAGGCGCCCTGCTCTCGCTGCCCCCCGCCGCGGTGCCCCCTCAGGGAGCGAGCGCCCGGCGAGGGGGACACGGCGGACCCCGGCCTTAAGGAGGGTGACGGGGGTTCTACACAACCCTACAGTTGTAAAAATAGAGAAAGAGCGTTTACCAAAGATCGCACATGCGTCCAGAGACAGGCAGCTGTCGTACAAAGGCAGTAATAAAAAGTTCAGTGCAAAGTTGGAGGTTAGTAGAGGAAGAGGTCCTAGCGCAAGCTGCTGCTCTCGGATACCAACACAAGGTCTGGAGGGACAATTACACTTCTGGCTGCAGGTCAAACGGTGCATAAAAGATGTTTTTTTTCTTTTCATTAAACAAGATATAAAAAGCTGTTAAAACTACATCTTCAAACTACTTAGCATACTGGTATATTCCATCCCAATCAAATATTTCCCTCTTTCACATCCATCTTGGTTTTTCTATGTAGCATGGTAAAATTCTTATTGCAACAATCAGGTTTTTTGTAATTGAGAATAGTGCAAAGAGGTGCAAACTTGGTGCTGGTCCTCTACATGTGAGGAGAGGCCAAGGCCAGATCCCATAGACAACATAAAATCCATGACCATAAAAAGCTCCAGCCAGTGGTGATTTTGAAAAGGAAGGGAAAGGCACAAAATGAGTTAAGCTATGAAGAAGATTAAATCAGAAGTCAGGACATGTGCTAACAGTAATACAGTACTATACTTTTTTTGTTGTTTTCAGTCCAGACAACTGTTAAAACTGGAAAATAACTTTTAAATGATTTTAGTTTAATTGTATTTTGTGCTGTAAGACACTGTGCTTTAATAGCAAACTGCAAAAAAGGCAGTCCATATTGCTTTCATTTTATTTCACAATGGAACGTTTCACAAAAACAGTAGTCTACTTTCCTGTGTTTAAGTGACTTGTGATTCTAATGATGGAATGGAGTAAGTCTCAAAAGCATCAAGTGAGCAGGAAATATATCTAGTTAGTTATATAGTTTATTATTTACAGGCTATATACTAAATGAAAAATATGCAGAGGATGCCTACTACAACTGGGATTTGTTAGCGCCCATTAGTATTGGCCCAGTTTCTAACATTCAAGGTATCATTAGCTTTTTAACTGCGATAATTCCTATGAAATTGGACCATGAATCATTTAGGCACCAGGAGATTCAAGTTTACTTCTCTCTTCTGTACTGAAGGGAGATTGGTCAGTAGCAGGGGTAGGAAAACTGGATTATAAAATAGGTTTTTAGTGTTGGGTAGATAGAAGGCTTTCCCTGTATGGTGTTCTCATTCATAGTTGCATATGTCACTTTAAAATTTTGTTTCATGATTTTGTACTAAAGAAGTGTGCAACTTTAGAGCTTTCTTTACACAGAACATGAACATCCTAAATCCCAAGTAAGGTGAACAAAAAGGTGACACCTGTAGTGCAGAAAGGCCTAATTAAGTAACCAGTGGTATTAATGGGAGATAGTGACATTTGCACTCCACTGTCACAATATATTCAAATCGAATATTCCTTGGAATGAAGTATTTTAGTTCTTACTGGGAGTGAGAAACAGTATTGCTGTGAACTGCTAAAGGAAAAAAAACCCAGCCAAGTTTCTCTCTCAAAGCTGTTAATAGGAACTAATTTCTGGCCTGCAATTCAGCCACCAGTGGTGCTTTTCAATTAGAGGCCACCCTTTCCCTGGAAGCACAGATGCAAATGCCACTTTGGATTAGTGTTTGAATCTGTTCCACACTTAATCACTGCAGTATTGAAAAGTTCTAGAAATTACAACAAAAATCCCCACTGAGAAGCTGGGTACATTTCCTACAGTACCACATTCAGCCAGTCTTCATTTAATTTTTGGAGACCATGGGTAGAAGATGGAGTAGAAAAAAACAACTTATTTAAGTTGAACAAATTGTGAAGATTAGTATAAGTGATGCTATTTGTAAATAACACATCCTGGGAAAAGGCTTCCAGTAGGACCTGCAAGGTATCAAATATGAGAATGTTCCCCCTGTATAAGGAGCTCAAAGTTAATATGTATACATATTTAAATACCAGAAATGAGGTAAAAGAGAAGCATTTGAATTATAAGGCACCATTATTTACAACTTCCACTATTGGCACTCACTCCAATAAGTCTCAGAGAAGCATGAATCTGGAATTAAATGTTTTTAAGGAATTTTTCCAGCCCTTCAACCTTCATTTCTACAGGTGTGTGTGCAGACACCAAAAGTTTACCTGTCGCTGTTTCTGTGATGTCTCATTAGTAGTGGGAATGTAATCCTAAAATATGCAACTTCTTTGATGTTCTCCAGCATCGTGTCGTGGATGACACAACAAATTAAAAGCAAAAATGCACTGCATCCTCAGGCCTAATGACTGAGTTATGGTTCAACCAACCAGCATGGTCAAACTGCTCATCTCACCTTCACTGATGGCTTAAAAACCCCTTCTTTTACCCACAACTCTCAAATGCTTCCAAACGATGCTTTGATAACATCACATGGGTACAAACCAGTTTTTTTGCAATCCTCCAAATTAGGCTACCTGAACATTGGTCCAATATATCTGTTGAAATGGAGAGTCTCTTGCTTTCAGATGTACAGGTTATCTTCAAGTAGGAAGATGCACAAAGCACAAGTGACCACAACTGTTCTGGTGTGACTGAGTTCACAGGTAGGGCACAGCAGTCAGTCGATACCAGTTCACAGTCTCCTTGCTCAAGTTGAAGTCCTTCAGTGGGAGTGTAATTCCACCCAGGAAGAAGTTCTCACGTAACGATTCTGCACTCAGCACACTCAACTGCAGCTCCCTCTGCTTCAGAGTCTCCATGCTGTATCCGCTGTACACCAGCTGCGAGGTGAGAAGGCAAGAATTTTCTGGTTAGCCAAAAGAAATTACCCAGATTGCACTTTCTTCTGCCTGCCCAGCCACTGACAGATGTCTGAACTACACACTCTGACCATTCAGCACATCCCTGTCTCACATAATGGACTGAGGGACATCCCTGTTTTATTTTCTGCTCCCAATGTTAGGTGTTTAAAATGACTGAAGTACTATTTACACACCAACACTTCTGAATTCATTTTTCTCCACATTATGAGTCAGTGAATCCAGGGCAAGGGGGAGTTTTAGTTTAAGATTCCTTACCTTTTCCACATCACTCCTCAGTCAGTCTGAGAAATTCCTGCTTCCTTGTAATAGCACACTAACCCACTAAGATGCTTTAAAAGATCTTTATAAGATCTTATGCTTTATATTTAATCAGGGCACAAAGTTTTTGGAAACAGTTCCTATTCCATTTATACATTTTCACTTTTTTTTTTAGACTATTTTTTGTCTAAAGCAGTAATATTTTAATTACTGCTTAGAAGAAGAGATTATAGTAAGCTACAGGAAGTTATCACATGAATTTTAACTTGCCATTTCATTGAAAGTTGGGTTTCTCGTCTTCCGGGAGATTTTGGTTTTGCGTTTGGATGTTTTGTGCGTGTCTGGAAGTAAATAGGTTTTCACATAGGGATTTGGATCTGCACCATCTTCTGTAACCTACAGCCAAAGAAACAAGACAAGTTAGAAAACTATTTAGGGGCTAACTGCATATTTATTTTCAAGTGTGCAGACTTTGCAATCAAGCTAATCAAAAGCAGCAGTTAATTAAGCAGGCAGTTGGAAAATTTAGAAGAGAAGAGAGAGTTTCACCATTCCTGCATCCATCAAAGTCAAGCTGGTAATTGAGCAAATGGAAAGTTTTTGGCAGTGAGTGCAGTATCTCCACTTACCAGGTCTTTGATGTGCATCACCATGACAAATAGAGTGCTATTTCTATAGGATATGGATAGCTTCACTTCTCCTCCCACTTTGCCTGAGGTAGGACTTGATGGATTTGTATCTGAAATAACAATTATTTCTTCTGTGATACTGGTACATTTTCATCACTACTACACTGACTTATCACATATGGGGAAAAAATATGAGTCTTAGACCAAGTTCAGTTCTTGATTTTATTTCTAGCTCTCTAACAGGTGAAAGGCTACAGGCTCTAAAGGTTTTTGCATTCTCTTGCAAGAACCAGCCTGGAGGTTTGGAGTGAAAATCTGAATAATTCAGGCAAGCCATAAACAAGCCCAAGTCATCACACATATTATTGCAATTTTTGGTATGCATGTCCTTGAAATTGTATGTAGGCACATTTGGAAAGATAGTGAGGCAGTTTTCAATGACAGAAAACTCCAGTTAAGTAAAAAACATTCCAAAGATTCACACTGTAAATGTGTCAAACTATATAATTCAATTTTTAAACATCCCTTACCTGCGGGTCTGGCTATTCCATCTATTCCTTCCACTTTGTCATCACGAAGTAATGGATGGAAAAAAGTATAAACAAGATCACACTAAATTTGGAAGAAACGTTACATGTTAGTTTAAGTGTTAAAAAGCACCAAAACTTGAAAATTTGCATTTGATTTAAATTACATATACTCACTTCTGCCACCTCTGGAGAACTGTTCATCAGGCTCTGTATGTAGCTGTTGAGCTCAACTTTTCTTTTGGCTGCTACATCTTTGATATGTGTTCTTCCCAGAACCATCTTATTAGGAAAGCTACATGAGAACAACAACACAGAGTTTTCAGTTACTTCATCAGAACTAAGTACAGTGGGATTCCATTGTCATTTCCATCCTGAAGTGATGACATCTGGGGGTTTTTTGCCAATCCAGAGTGGAAACACAGCATGGGTTATGACACTCCAGAAAGGCAAGGAAATATTTATAGGTAATTATTATGTGTGATATGACACACAGACCACAACACTGAGACGTTCCTCTGGATCTCCTCCTTGAATATGAGAGACAACTGTTTTCTCCCTTAATTGCCAACTTTGAGGTCTAGTTTGCCCCTCAGCAGTTTTGTCTCCATTTCAAGCTATTTCTTGCTCCACCAGCTGGGAGCAGTTTTGTTGCTTTGGTAATAGTGATGAGTGAGTTAGGGACCTACCCTGGTAACTTCCAAAGAGGAAAGAGAATGCCAAGTTTGTTGTGGAGCTCCTGGAACTCATCAAACGTTCGGAAGACAAATGTTGGCTCAACTTGCCCTTCTCTCAAAACTCTCACTACGTAGATCTGCCCAAAACACAAAAATAAAAGTATTTGATATAAAAATATTATATAATTACTTAACAATATAATTTTCTTCATAATCAACTCTTTCTCCTATAGTAATCCTCATGAATACATATCCCATTATTATATCCCTTATTCCAACACTGGCATTTCATAGTACAATTATAAGTAGCCCATCATGCAAAGCACATCACATGGTCTTCCCACGAGGTAGATCCACAGCTGACAGATAAAGGGTGATGATGAAGGTAGGTAAGGCTGAACTGTGCACACTCTCCCTTTGAAGCCTCATTGGAAGTCCATACCAGGTATGCAAAATGTTAACACTGGTGCAGGATTACATTAAGACATGTATCTGTGGGGCCAGAACTACCACAGAACCTTTCAGGTGTATTTTTTTCAATTTAATTCTCTCCTGATTCTGAAGGATTCCACTTTTAAAGTGATAATTTGGTGGGAGGATGCAAGTGCACTGCATTATACAAAAATAATTTCTCCAAGTATTGTGAGTACAGTCACAGGATACATTCACATTATTCAAGGGAAATGAAGTTTGAGAGCTGCATAGAAAATTCAGTTCAGTGTCTTCATTTTATGGGCAAAGAAGTTACACTTTTAACATATAATTTAACTTTTAAAATCTAGACAGAATCTAGACCATCCTAACAGTTCCCTGGAAGAGGCGAGGCTTGTTTTGGCTTAGACCAGGGCACTCAAATTCATTTATTATACTGTGATTCAGAACAAAGCTCTTCACTTCCAGCATTAATCACATTTGTTCTGCTTTCCCTTGCTGGTGTCTTACCAGATTAAGACACTTACAGCAAACACAGCTTGGAAAGAGTTGTACATTTACATCTATCAATATAGCTCATGTTATAAAAAAAGTTCTGGACAATGTAACTTGAGCTGATTACTCCAGCCCAGCAAATAGCAGTAGAGAAATAAAACAACTAAAAAAATTTGAAGAAAGTTGCACATCTGCATAGGAATACAAACATTAAGTCTCCAAGTGTGACCCAGGTCTATTAAAATCCTGAGGGCAAATCGCAGTGGTTGGTGTATCTAGTAAGACTAAGAGTGTAAGTGCATTAGTAGAGGAAACAACACTCTAACTTAGGAGGAACAAATCAAACTTTAATGGAAGGTCAGACCAAAACCAGAGTGTCTGATTTTACAACTCCTACTCAGAAAGGAGCCATTTTACAGAAGGCAGCTACAAAAAGCCTATCAACATGACTCAACTTTCTGTGTTTTAAAATAATCTCCACCAACACTACTTCTGCCCTTTCTACTTCCTTCTAGATGCTTTTCAAGAGGTGTTTTCATTTTGCAAGATATTACAGGATGCTAGAAATGCCAGTCTGTACTCTAGCAGTGCTGTTGCTGCTGGCCAGCAGCTCAGCACCCACACAGCTGCTTGCTCACTCCCTCCCCCTCACCAGTGGGACAGTGGGGAGAGCAAGAGCAAGAGTGAGAAGACCCGTGGGCTGAGTTAAAGACGCTTCTGAGGAGGGAAGGTGATGCAAGACAATCGCCACAGCCCACAGGCAGATCCATGCTCGGCCAGTTCCCAAACAGCCACCTTGGAAAACAACCTTCTCCCACCTCCTGCTTTCTTCCTCTACAGCCACCTTTTATTGCTGACATTATACACTGTGGAATATCCCTCTGGCTGGTTTTGGTCAGCTGTTCCCGTCCCTTCCCTGTATCTTGTTGGAAGAAAACACCCCATTATCCTCCCTGAATGTACTCCCAGGTACTTACATAGTGTTTGTCTGGGTTGTATCTCTTCTGATAGGTGAACACAGACACTTGTTTGATTCGGCCATCTTGTTTGAGAGAATAGGTTTTAGCAGAGAACGACAGGATGGGCTCATCATTAGAGGGCAGACCTGAGAAACGCAGCTGAGCCAAGTTGTGAATGAAGAAATTGAACTTTGTGGCAACACTACCCAGACTGGATTCGATCAGCCTAGAAAAAGGAAACATCAAAACACACAGAAGTTGTTCTGTCAATGCATCAGACTCAAGGTGAACAAAAATAAACCCTATTTCTTATTGACAAAGAAAAGGTTTTTGAGTGATCATTGAGATATATAAATAGCATCATATCAACATTTAATAGAAGACTCAGTATCCAAATTTGGAATAGGTTTTTAGTGAAGACATGAAGGCTTCCAGACATGCATCCAACTCTGGAGCCCTGGCAAGACATGGACCTCTTGCAGCAGGTCCAGAGGAGGCCACAGAAATTATCAGCAGGATAAGCACCTCTCCTGTGAGAACAGTCAGAGAGAATGGGGATTGCTCAGACTGGAGAAGGCTCTGGGGAGATCTTATTGGGGCCTTTCATGGGGAGGCCATTCCTACTTAAAGGGAACTTATACAGACGATGGGGACAAACGTTTTAGCAGCACCTGCTGCAAGAGGACAAGCGATAAAGTGTATGAGGGTAGATTCAGATTAGATATAAGAAAGAAAATTTTTTTACAGTAAGAGTGGTGGAACACCAGAACAGGTTGCCCAGAGATGTTGTAGATGCCAGGACACATTTCTGAGGAAGTTCATCAGTTGTGGATGCCCCTGCTCATTGCAGGAGGATTGGTATTAGATGGCCTTTAGAGGTCCCTTCCTGCCTAAAGTTTTCTATGATTCTAAGCTGCATGCACACCACTGCAGTTTCCCCTGTGTATCAGTACAATAACACTTTTACAATGCATTGCAACATCACAGTTACACTGTATGCACTCCTCCACTTACACTGGATCATCATCCTGCCTCCCCATGGTGCAAAAGCACTTTTCCAAGAGAGAACTTCTTCACCATGCTTTCCCTCATATACTCTGCTATTAAATAATTTAGGGTGTATTCAAAATGTAACTGTTAAACAGCCAGACAAAATTATTTACCCAGAACACTTTAAACCAATTTTTCACATCAGGTCACTCCTAAAATCTGCAAGGTACTTTAGCACAAGCATTACTCTTACACAAGATTGATCTTATGTAGTTTACTGATCTTTTATGATTATACAGTGTAACTGCTCAACTTGTACAGACATGCTTGTGACCATCCCCAGTAGGTTTTTTCCTATCAGAAATCTTCCATTTAGAGGATGATACAGGGAGATATTTTAGTTTTCCGTTTTCCAGTACCTTGTAAAGAAAATGGTGGCTTCTGCATCTGTTGTTTGGGGCTGGAGAGCATCCTGGACATACTTCAAGTCCTGAACCCCACTTAGTTCTGGTAGCCCAGAAGAAAGCATCTACAAGAAATTGAAATTTAATTTTAAAGCAATAAACGCAATATGATTTTATACTGAAATGATTAAGAGTTAGACCCTCAAATTCATCTGTAGCTGCACTAATTTGCTTAATAATAACAGCAATACACACCAATTACTTATAATCAGCAGTTATTCACTATTTCTGCTGAATTAAAAGCAGTTAAAAACTCTTTGCAGTGCAATTTGTGGTCGTATATTAGTTTTAAATTTTCAAGAAAGAGGTAGGCAGTAAAAAAGCTTAAAAGATTCCAAATGAAGCTTTCCCAAAAAGTAGATCAGATGTTTCTGGTTTTTTTAAAAAGCCTGCATTATGAATTTCTGCAGCATAAAAAGCATAGTTTTTAATACAACCCAGTATGACAGATCAATCAATTCAATTGAATGTGAAAAATTATTACCAGTGAAAGTAGGTTAAGGAAGAGGCTGGCATGTTTCCTTATCAAGTTGTAAGCTTGGCAACAGAGATCCACGAACAGCTGAAAGCGAATTGTGGGTTTTTCCCCACCATTAATGACATAAGCCATATCTGATGTCAGCACAAAAGGAGCTCGATCCCTGTTCAAAAAGCACAGAATTCATGAGTTCATCTTAAGGTCTCATTGTTATCATGTCCTTCTGCTGCCCTCCATCCCCACCCTGAAGTCACAATATTAACTATTCCATTAATGCCATTTCATGGGTTTGGGTTGGGTTCCTCTCCCAAGTGCTGGCCCAGGTTACACAGCACATTCACATGGTACTGGAACTACAGCAGATCTCCCAGAGAACATCTGGAAAGAAAACCACTTAATTCTCCACTTTGCTTAGGTACAGAAAATACCTTTTAAAGCTCCCAAACATTTGTGCATGTCCCAAAAACTTCCCGAAGTCGATGTGGAACATATGCCCGGTGTTCCGGAGCATTATGTTATCGTTGTGGCGGTCACAGATTCCCAGGACGTAAGTGGCTACACAGCATCCTGCACAAGAGTAGATGAAGTTCTCTGAAGCCTGGGAGGGAGAGAAAAGAAGCGAATTGAGATTAAACATCAGTGGAAAAA
>WBNQ01028191.1:0-20642 GCA_013401375.1 Spizella passerina | reverse complement strand
ATCAACACTGATTAGCATTCCCATGGTACCAAGAAGCTTCCAATCTGGAGCTATCATATCTGCAGTCTTCCTTTTAGCCTCATTTTAGTCTCACATATCTCATTCAACAGATGGTTTCTTGGCAGGAAACATTACATTCCTTAAAGCAACATTAATACAGCACTTATGGGAGTGGCATAATTGTTCAATTATTTAATTGTCTGTACAGAGCCATAAAATGCTGTTATGCTTTGGGAAAAGGAAGCTTTTTTCCAAAACAGGAGTCAGCTATACTATTCAGGCAGAGCTACAAGCATTTTTGACTCCGGTGCAGTAGGTATGAAAAATCAGATTGGTAGCTCTAATGGAGAGAAATCTGTCTCTCAGTTCCAGAAAAATGCCTGGGAGTCAAATTGTCTGCCAGTGGGATTGTTTGTGGTAAGGAGCTCTGATGCCTTGCTCAATTATTTTCAAGTACAAATAAAAGAACTAAAATTCTTTGCTCCATATGAAGTTCCCCCATCCCATTTAAAGGTCATTATGTGATCCAGCATGGAAGGACAGCTGAAAGAAGTTGTCAGCTTTTGGTATAGTTTTGAAAGCAATTGTGAACTTTCTTGCACATCAGGGAGATGCTGCCATGCAGATTATGTGTCTAAGTCTCTTTGGGCTGTCAGTCTCTCAATTCCTCAAACTAGATGCTTCCACAGTCCTAAGGTCCCTGGTAAGTGGCCTTGTTTAAAAACAGCAACTCACAGAAATGTGTGGTAGAAGGGTTGCTGAGCACCACAGAAATAACAAATCTCTTCTCTAAATTTCCAATTCCAATTTGCTGAGGTAGTACCAGGCCTTTGTAAAAAAGTAAAAGGGTGAGGGGACACCTGGAAGGGTCACGGTGTATAAATTTCTGCCCTGAATATAACTCTCCCTGAGAACTTTGGGATCTGAGCATGACAAGCATCATTTACAAAATATTTCTTTGCCCTTCTGTGCTCTAACACTGCATACCTGCAGAACCTGGGTGTGATTTCCGGAGCCTGCTTTTCATTCAGTTGGTGCTTTTGATGTATGGCCTGGCTATTTCTGTTTGCATTTACATTCATAAATTACCAATGCAATTTATACATGTACAGACCTGATTTATGCGGCAGAATCATGTTTATGGTCATGTTTGTGCTATCATTTCCTAAAAGTTAACAGAAAGTGTTTGGCTGCTTTATGAGGTCCCGCATAAATGCTGAAACAAAGGCTGGCAATGTGTGAGCACTGACATTACTTAAATATATATATATGGCCATTGTTAAATTAACAACCTTTTTATTTATAATACTATTATAAGACTGATATGTTTATATCCATACTGTCAATGATAACCTTCCTGCCTTTATTTCAGGCTTAGCTGGTAATGTTTATATAAGGCTTTTATGTCAATGAGTTTTCAATGGCATTAATGTCACACACAAAGCAGCCTTAGGCCTACAATATCATTCATAATGTTTTGATATGGATTTTGTATCTGTCCCTTTACTGTTAACATGAGTATAATTTACGTCTGTTTTTCACTGGAAGGATTTTTGATGTTTCAGAACCACAACATCTGTCTCTGAAGACACAAAAGTTGCACTTGATGAAAGCTTAGCTTTCAGATTAAAAAAACATCTTGTTATCAGGCTCCTCCAGGTTGACAAGAAATAAAAATCCCCTTGCTCTCTTCAAACAGTCATGAGAGAGACAGTCCCTTTATCATTTAGCATACCTCTAGTCCAAGAAGGCAATAGCTTGGGTATGTGCTGTCCTCTTCTGAAATAGGACTGGAAATCAATTATTATTATTGTTGGTATTTCAACTGAGTTTAAAAGAGCTAGCTAGTCTAGTCTGAATGACTGACTGTTTGATTTGCTGTTCAGACTGAAGAAGGGAAATTTCAAACAAAGGAAAAAGGATGATTTGAGTGTTTCTATGAAACAGTAAAAAACCCCAAACAACAATAAAATGCCAAGTCAAACTAAAACAAATTAAAAGAATCCCAGTGTTTTTTTTTAATTAAATGAAAATGCTTCTCTGATTTCAAAATTATTTGCACATTAGGACCTGATTGCACAAGATGCTATTTAAACCTATGCTACAACATCACCTTAATAAATTTAGTCCAAATAGATGTAAACAGATGGGGCAGATTTTGAAGGTCCAAGGTTACACAGCAGATATTTAGTAGGGCTGAATAAAAAACAGAAGAGGATTTAATTATCTGTTTGCCTTCACCACCAGTCTCCACTTCAAGATTATAAATTTTCCTATAGAAATGCAGGCTGAAGAATCAAGCCTCCAACTCTATGAGCTGGATGTGGACTTGAAGTCTTAGAGTAAAGCAGAAAAAGAGAAATGATTTAGGAACACAGAAAAGACCTGTACAGAGAGGACATTAGCAAGAATTCACACGGAAAGACGAATAGGTGATGATGATGATTAGTCACTATGTTGAGATCTAGACTTATGGGTATGGAAACCTCATTCAGGAGTCATAGAGGTAGGGAGAGAGAGAGATGAGAAATATAACACAGTGGGGTTCTGATACTGTGGGTGCTGCAGACATATGGATGTGGGGAACCATACAGGGCCTGGAAGCACAGGTGGAGTGCCTCAGAGTACATGGAGGAAGGATGGGTGACTTATTAAGTGCCCTCAAACATGAGAGGGTACCACATGTGTGGGCTGTGAGGAGTGGGTGCACAGATATATCTGGGTCCCAGTGCTTGATCCACTAATTTTATGATATGTATATACCTGCAGGTTTGACCCAGAGAAAATGATAATTTGTAATTAGACAAAGAGAGGTATTTAAGGATGCCAGTGACTTTATAAGAAAGACAAAAAAAAGTAAGGAGATACTCTAAGTCACTGTTATATTTACATTGAAATATCTTTGAATTATTTTCACAGAAGTTAATTTGTGTTTCTCCAACCTTTCTTTTATTCCTTCACAAAAATAATGTTTTAGTGTTGACCTCTAGTAGACTTCACAGGATAAATGTGATGCCTCTACCTGAGACATCATTGTGCCTCACTACATGACTTTGCCCTGAGGAGGGTCTCTATATGCCTAGCATATACATTGAAGTAATTTCTTTGCTGAAGACAGTGGGAATTTTGCCAATGATGTCAAAGGTGATAGGATTTCAGCCAAACCATTTCAGTAATATAATTTGGCATAAGTCCACTAAAATCTGTGGAGTTACTTGAATGTACATCAGCTAAGAATCAAGCTAATAAAATACATATTACTCAGCATAGTCATGTAGATGTTTAACAAAGGTTATGAAGAAAAGAAGCAGCATATGATACCTGTAATTTTGATTCAAACACAAGTCATAAAGGAATTTGGATGGCTACAGATTTGAACACAATTTAAAATAAAATGACACCAAGGCTGTGCTGCGATTTCACAGAGCTGTGCTCACCCTGAAGGCTTAGACTGAGACAGAAGGAAAAACCAAGGGAACAAGATATTTTAAAACTGCTTACTGCTAAAGCTCTCTATTTTCAGTTATTAGAGAGCGATATTTTAGGGGTAAATAGTAATAAAGAGGGTAAATATGCCTGGTGCTTACAGTCAGGTGACTGTATGGAGACTATTTTAGTAGTTTATGGAAAACTAGACTACTTAGTTTTCAATACTTAGCATGAGATCCAAGGATATGGACAAGGTAATATCAGATTCCATTAGTGGATGCTTGCAAAATGCAGAGTGGTTGTTTCACACAGGAAAAGGCTGATGAGAACAAAAGGATTTCAGATGAAGTGGAACATACGGTTGCAAAACAGATTTCTATAATGAATTCTGAGGGGCGCATCTGTTATTATCTACGTGATATAAAATTGCTCTTTTTGTCTCATTTCGCTCAGTTGCGCAAGATGCAATCACATCAAACAGGCATGTTCAATAAAACTGTGATCTGACTGATTAAAATGAACAGCAATCTGTTTTCTTCTGACAGTCACACAGCAACTTGAATAGCAAGGACTATGAGCGTGGAATTGAATAGCCACTTGGAATTGATATTAATGTTCGCGAGTGCTGTTAAGGCATTTGACCAAATCTGTCCATCCAATGAAATAACATCCCTCTATCCTTAAATCATTTAAACCACAAGTAATTTGTGAGGCATATTCGATAACATCCTGCTGCTCCTCTTCACTTCCAAAGCCTTCTCTGGAGCTACTGCACTGCTTTTCTATGCAGCATAAATACCAGCAAAGGAGGTGTTCCTGGAAGGAAGGCATGGGCATCTGTTAGCAAGACTGTGGGAAGTTTCCATTTGCAGTAGCAGGAAGAAGGTTTGCGTTGAAAAAGACATCTTGATGGAGTCATTTCCCCTAATCCCAACATTTAGCCTAGGCTTTCTGTTCACTCCCCGTGTAGCTGAGAGTGGATACATAACCCTTCCCTTCCAGAGAAAAGTTAATTCTGCTTGTTCAGACACGTATTGGTGGTGGAGACTGAAATGTGTTTAGAGATGTCTCCTGATGAAAATGTTAAACCATTGGATTTTTGTCATTTTCCTACAAAATCCATTGTAAGAGTGTACCACTGTACCACTGAGAGAGTGCATTCTTCTGTCTTGGAGCAGGCAGCCTTAAGCTCATTTATCTTGAACATGATGAAGTCTAAAATAGCAATCAAGGGGTCATATAAATCTGCCTGCTCTGTTGTTAATGTGACATAGCTGAGAATCTACTAATTCTAATATTCAGTCTCATAAAGTGGTACACTTGATGCCTGTTTTGTTGTCTACTCCAGATGTTGTTCCTTTATCTTAAGGGTCCCAAACCCATAAAGAACTTTCAAAAGGTCTTTGGAGGACTTCTATAATGAACACAGTAAGTAAGTATTTCTTTTTGCACCTCCTTTCCTCGTGGTTTTGAAAATCTATATTAGCTTGCATAATATATTAAAATACGGAAATAAATTGAAGGGAGACGAGCAAAAGTAGAGTGAATTCATTCATCCCCATACTCTTTTTTAGTAGTTTCTCTTTGGTTCTCTATTAAGACCTAAAATATTAAACAATGAGGAGAAAATTTCAGGTCAGATATGTAAGGCATTAACTATACATAGCCTCCAGATCATAAAGTCATTTTATATGTAACTTTTTGCTCTTTTTATTTTAGTGGACATCGATGTTTCATTGAAGTAAAGAAGAAAAACACTTAGAAGGGAAACTGAAATGTAACATGTCTGTAGATGACAGAAATTTATTTGACTTATTAAGAGGTAGGAACAATGGGTCTGAGGAAAATAAGCTTCCTCATGTATCACTGTTTAGGATTAAGTACAAGACCTCTCCCCTCCCCATTTGCAAATATTTTATGGAGCAAGGAGACCAGTTGACTTGACTTTCCTACCAAGAAAAAATACTTGTGCTGCTGCCCATGCTCTTCTGGACTGTTGGAAGAGAAACCTGTATCTGGAGAAACAAGACCTCTTCTTGCTCTGTATGTATCCTCCTCCTCCCCCTCTTTATACATCCATTAGTAGGTGTTATTGGGAAAACACCACTTTGGTCCTTTCCTCTGATGCAGGAAAATCTCCTTTTTTGCCCCTGTAATGGGAATTATAATTTAAAAAAGCTTCACTTCTATGTACACCTTTAATCCAGAATGACCTTAGTTAAGCTCTTAAAAGACAAAATTCTTAGAAGAGCAAATGTGTCTCCCTGTGTGCTTTTCACACAACAATTTCATGTCAACATTTCAGCACAGAGGAAGAAAAACTGTAGGGTTGTATTTCATGTGGTTGAAGTCCCCATTTTTCTCATTCCTCTTTCTATTCTCTTGACAGAAACTTCAAGGCTGTGAAAGTTGCTTGGCAAGTATTTTCAAGATCCATGTAAGACTGTCATGGCACATTGAGTGACTTGGAGTTTCTTGCCTGCCAGCACAATTAGATTATGAATAAACCAATTGTCAGAAATGTTTCTGTGATGACTTCTTATCTTGACAAGCCTTTAATGAGAAATAAGCAATGTGAGTTTCTTAGGGACAAGGGAGTAAAGGGGAGAGAGAATGGTGAAATATTTATATTCATTAAGAAATTTTTTTATAAAGTGAATTAAAAAATTTTACTTTCCTGAAAAATAAAAAAGAGGAGTCTACTTACTGCTCTTTGCAGGCAGGATAAAATAACACAGTTAAGCATCTAAAAAGTCTGTGTTCTCTGTAAATTAGCAATAGACTATAACAGAATTGTCTGGCATGCTGTGCTGCTTTTGGCTTGGCCAGAGCTAATTTTCTTCATAGTAGCTACTACAGAACAGTGTTGATAATTTAGGGATGTTTCCATTATTGCTGAGCAGCACTTGCACAGAGTCAAGGCCTTCTGTGCTCCTCACCCCACCCCACCAGTGAGGAGGCTGGGGGTGCACAAGTTGAGTGGAGACACAGCTGGGGCAGCTGATCCCAGCTGAGCACAGGGATATCCCATCCCATATGGCATCGTGCTGAGCACATAGAGCTGGGGGAAGAAGAAGGAAGAGCGGGACATTGGGAGTGATGACATCTGACTTCCCAAGCCAACACAGGCACGATGGAGCCTGGCTGTCCTGGCAATGGCTGAACTCCTGGCTGCCCATGAGAAGCAACAAATGAATTCCTTGTTTGGCTTTTCTTGTGCATGAGGCTTGTTATTTACCTATTAAACGGTCTTTATCTCAACTCACAGATTTTCTCATTTTTTTCTCATTTTTACCCCCAGGATAAGGTGTGAGAAGTGTAGAACACTCAGTGAGTGAATGGCTGTTTGGGTCTGTGTTGCTGGCTGGGTTAAACCATGACACATGTGTGGAAAGTCAGTGGAGATTCCATTCTAATGTATCTTATTTACACCTCTGAAATTGAGAGATGTTCTTGTTCCCAGTACGGATTTAAATTTTCTGAGCTTCTCTCCTTGTGTGGAAGACAGGGTGATGTGAAAACATAGGAATGGATTCATATGCTTTAGACATGTATATTGATACATCAGGTTATTGTAGTATTATTATGCAGATGTTGAACATTGTGCAACTGGCAAAAATTGTGAGCAGAGAGAACCTTGCATCCTTCCTCCAGCTGAGGGAATGGTCACAGAGCAAGTTCATCATACCATGTCTGCCTGTCAACTCACCAGTAAAAATAACTCTGAAATTGTTTTAACATGTGGAGCTTAACACTCACAAAATAAAGATATGACCACTACTAAATGACTTATTGAATGTATATGTGAGTGTGCACAAAAACACCGGTGTTCAGAAGAAGCTGTGAAGACAGTTCAGTGAGGTGGCTCAGGAGATGACTTTGGAAGTGCTGAGGATTCCAAAGTCATATACAGGTGCAGGTTGTTGCAGTAGGCAGTGACCAGGGACATGAGTACAGGGGAAATCTCCCTCCAGTAATTCCACTGACCACGGAGCCATCCTGTCCTTTTGCAGTTTTTTATCTTTATGACTTGCTTTGGCCACTTACATGTCATTAAAAAAGTATTCTGTCTTGCATTTCTAGTATCTCATTAAAAGTTGTGTTACAGAGCACCTTCTGCTGCCATTTTTAGGAGGTATCTTTTACTTATTTTTGTTCTCCTATGCTATGTGATGCTATATCTATTTGTCTGAGCAAGAAGGCACAGGAAATAACTATTGCAATTGCAAGAAACTTGAATAATTTTTAGTCACTTTTCTTAGCTACAGTTCATTCCATCAGGAGGCTTACAAAAGCAATTTTCAAAATATATTAAATCAGGTAGATTAGACAATTAGAATTAGTGTAGAGGTATCCTTGTGGATCTGTTCTGTCCACAGTGTCAGAGAAACTGTCATATTTTCATAAGATTCAGCAGTGGGAAGTAAACACACACTAGAGATCATTAAAGTCAATGATGGCATCTTAAAAAACCTGAGAATAGCTTGTCCAGAAAATGTACAACTCCCTTCTGGAAAAACTTTATTCATAAACCCAAGCCAGGTCATGTGAAGAGGCTTTGTCTATGGGAGTGGTGGCAGGCTTGCTTGTTACTCACCATGGCGTCAGTCAGGGACAGCTGCTCCAGGGGATGGTCTCCCTCGAGCCCCTCAGTCAGAATATTGTTACCTTCTTTGAAATCCCCTGTTAACGTTATCTTGTGATATCTGAAGCTCTCACAGGCAGCCCATGTGACAGACAGGACTGTGTCATCCTCATCATTTGCCCAACTAAGCTGAGTATCCCACCATTTCCTGAGCGTATCCTGCCGTTTCCTTGAACTCTGTCTCCACCCCTCTGCTAATTTACAGATTTTTTTTGCATTTGTCTATAATGTCTAGCATCAAAAAGCTTGTGTCTGAGGATCTACCTGTCATCCCTAATAAACAATAATAAAAATGAGAGCAAGACTGTTTTGGCATCTCTCTGATTGCTTCTCTGTCAGTAAAAAAGAAAATCTTGACAGAATATCAGTTTCCCAAGGAAAGGACAGGCACATCAAGGTGGGAGAAAAGCATATTTATTAACTTTATGATTATTAAAGCCTCATGCAAATGTCCTCAAATCAAATTCTGATTTTGCACTTCCTCTGAAATCAGTAGGCAGATGTGGCTTAGTTATGTGCTCTCTGTTTCTCTTCTTGCTTTAATAGCTTCAACAATTAATATATATGAAAGAAAAAACTAAAAAAGAGTTTTACAGATACCAGTCTCCACTTTAGTTTGTGTCTGCCCACTACTCCATGTGCTGAGTGTAAGCTGAGTGTTTTCCATAGCAACCTTCAGACTAGTCAATTCCCAGGCACAAATTCTGGAAGAAACCCTGAAAGTATTCAGAAAGGATTATCAAACATTGTGCATTCTTCCAAACACAGTAATTATTCAAATACTTAAACTGCAGTATTTAGTTTATTGGATAGTTCAGCATATTAATTTTGGCTACAACTTCATTTTTTACGTTTCAGATCATTAATCACTTCATTTTACCTAGACCATGTTCATATTTATCATCCTCCCACCCACTCTTTGGATAAGAATTTTCTGATTTGACACTAACAATTACATTATTTGAATAATAAATTAAATTGAGTGTGGAGATCAGGTAACATCCTTTGAAAATGGTACATTCCAATTAGATCCATCTCTTCTGCACCCATTTATTAATAAATTAGCATGCAATGATGAGTGCAATGCTTAATGGAACTGAGGATTTATGGTTTACATTTGTGTTGATATTCTTTCCTTTCAGAAATGTAGAGAGAGGCATTTGTGGGGTAAAAGAATTGCAATGAATGAGGCCTGTCTTGTTCAGTTTGTGGACACCTCCTGAGCAATCATAATTTGGGAGTAACAGCTCTCCAAGGTTTCAGTGGCTAGCAATGAATTACTGCTAGTTGCCAAACCTAAGCATATGTATTTCAGTGGAATGGAAGCAAGCAACCACTGCACACAATTTCCACAACAGACCTTCCCTCATATATCTGCCAACCCTTTTCACTGCCTTAATGTGGGTTAAAATTTGAGTTCTTAGATAATTTTTACTTAATCTCAGCAGCATACCTCTTCAGAAAACCTTTTAACCTTTGGATATGCTCAACTGCAAGTTGTCTGAAAGCTAAAAAGGAAATTTGGCTTTTGCTTTAACTGTTGAAATGAAACAGCCAAGCAAACTTTTGTGAGTTTGTCACTTCCAAATTCAGAGTTTGAGTCCAGACGCTGTGCCTGACTCATCTGGTGTCACTTCTGTCTACATTTGGGTTAGCTAAATCAAGAATAGTGTGAAGACAATTTGGCATGTTGAATTTCTCAGGAGGCAAGGACTCATGCTCCAGCTTGGTATCAATGTCATTGCTTTGTTGCAGTTTTGTTGCTGTATTTTCTTTCCCCAACTGTGATTGCTACTAGCTCATTTACTAGTTTTCCTTGATCAGCACTGGTGGGATTGACAGAGCTTTTCTAATGTGTAAATAGCTCTTTGATGGGAGACCAACCCTCTCTGCAGAACCGTGAAATCTCAGTGCAGAGAACATTATCTCACTTTAAGCTTCTCCATAAATAGAAGGCTGCATATTTAGTGCTTTTCATCAGAAGATTTCAAAACATTTTACAAGAGACGATAAGTGTATTTATAGTGCAAGTGTATTTATAGTCAGGAAAGACATCAGATTCTGAGACATCAAAACCAGATGTAAATGTAAAGCTTTTTTAGAGGGCTATTGGGAAAACTTGTCTCGCTATCTAAGCCAGTGATGTCCCTCTTTCTGTGATTTTCTAAGCCAAGAGCACATTGCCTCTTTCCTGAAGCTGACAGCTTACTAGAGCTGTCAGTCTTTTTCTCTTTTGTGCTTTGTTTATGCTGAATTTTCAACTGGTAGATCTAAGATAAGGAATGGGCAGCTGTGGCCTCTCCTAAAATGTAATAGTCTTAGTGGCTTGTGTAGATTAACAGGTTCTGCACAGGGCATGAGATGCTCTAATGATATGCCCTTCAGCTCAACAGGCTACTGGAAAATCTGAAAAACCTGAGTTCAGACTTGAAGATATAAAGAAAATACTAAAAATGGACTAAAATTTTTGTGCTGCTTAGTTTTGGACCTGTTTATGATGTTTCAGGCATGATAATAATAAATTAAAATATTTAAATGCATGGTCATCGTGATTTTTAAATTAAAGCTTTCCTATCAAAATATTTCAGTCAGGGGAGTGATCTCAGGTAAAGTTTTCACTGTCTGTGCTGCTGATTTACTAATTTGGATGCTAATCAGAACAGAATGTGTCAATTTATTTCTACAGAGATCTTATTTTGAACCTTTTCTCTGCAATCAGGCAGCTGGAATATTGGTTAAAAAGTTTTAATTTCTATTCATTTCTTTCTGTTTCTTTTAGTTTAATTCTAGAATAACTTTTTTTTCCCCCTANTCCAGACGCTGTGCCTGACTCATCTGGTGTCACTTCTGTCTACATTTGGGTTAGCTAAATCAAGAATAGTGTGAAGACAATTTGGCATGTTGAATTTCTCAGGAGGCAAGGACTCATGCTCCAGCTTGGTATCAATGTCATTGCTTTGTTGCAGTTTTGTTGCTGTATTTTCTTTCCCCAACTGTGATTGCTACTAGCTCATTTACTAGTTTTCCTTGATCAGCACTGGTGGGATTGACAGAGCTTTTCTAATGTGTAAATAGCTCTTTGATGGGAGACCAACCCTCTCTGCAGAACCGTGAAATCTCAGTGCAGAGAACATTATCTCACTTTAAGCTTCTCCATAAATAGAAGGCTGCATATTTAGTGCTTTTCATCAGAAGATTTCAAAACATTTTACAAGAGACGATAAGTGTATTTATAGTGCAAGTGTATTTATAGTCAGGAAAGACATCAGATTCTGAGACATCAAAACCAGATGTAAATGTAAAGCTTTTTTAGAGGGCTATTGGGAAAACTTGTCTCGCTATCTAAGCCAGTGATGTTCCTCTTTCTGTGATTTTCTAAGCCAAGAGCACATTGCCTCTTTCCTGAAGCTGACAGCTTACTAGAGCTGTCAGTCTTTTTCTCTTTTGTGCTTTGTTTATGCTGAATTTTCAACTGGTAGATCTAAGATAAGGAATGGGCAGCTGTGGCCTCTCCTAAAATGTAATAGTCTTAGTGGCTTGTGTAGATTAACAGGTTCTGCACAGGGCATGAGATGCTCTAATGATATGCCCTTCAGCTCAACAGGCTACTGGAAAATCTGAAAAACCTGAGTTCAGACTTGAAGATATAAAGAAAATACTAAAAATGGACTAAAATTTTTGTGCTGCTTAGTTTTGGACCTGTTTATGATATTTCATACATGAAAATAATAAATTAAAATATTTAAATGCATGGTCATCGTGATTTTTAAATTAAAGCTTTCCTATCAAAATATTTCAGTCAGGGGAGTGATCTCAGGTAAAGTTTTCACTGTCTGTGCTGCTGATTTACTAATTTGGATGCTAATCAGAACAGAATGTGTCAATTTATTTCTACAGAGATCTTATTTTGAACCTTTTCTCTGCAATCAGGCAGCTGGAATATTGGTTAAAAAGTTTTAATTTCTATTCATTTCTTTCTGTTCTGTCAGCTTCTCTACTGCTGTGGTGATTGTAGCTGTGAGGCATAAGTATTACCTGAACTTTCTATGACCTAATCAAGCTCAGGTAAAGATAAAAACCAGGCCTAATTTCTCTTCCTTTGTGCTCTTAGAATTCAAATGATATTTTCAAGGTAAAGGGGTCATAATCTCTTTTCTGCCAGGTATGCTTTTCTCTTTCCTCCAGGTTGTGGAGGTATTGTGAAAACTGAACAAAGTCAGATTCGTGTTAAGGACATGAGCTTAGTCTTTACTTTCTAATCAGATAACAGCTCTTTGTGTATAGTGCTTAGGAATCATGGTTCGTAGCTCTGTTGTGTGAATGTGTCCAAAGGCAAAGAACAAAGAGAAGTCTGTGCCATAGAGAGTGGTTTAACTTTTTATTGGATTCAAGATGACAGAAAATACAGCTGACAATTTAAACCCCCTACTTTCACTAAATTATTATTGGCAGAAGATACAAAATAGCAAAGCTTCTTCAACTTTCCACAATTCTCCTCTGAGTAACATTGGTTTTCTGGCTATGATTACAGTAATATATCTGTTTAAGGTAGTGAAAATCAGTGATTAGATAATTAGATATTGGAATCAAAGATTTTTCTCTTTTTGTTTTTTGCCGTGGAAGATATGAGACAAAGACAAGAGAACCATCAGTATTAGCTCAAGATTTCCTTCATCCCAACTACAGGATAAATTTCAGGAAGGACCTTTTAGGGGAGACCCTATGATGCTGTATGATCAATTTATATGATAAGCAACACGATCACTTTGAAAAAGATCAAGAAGTTAATCCCAGCTGTGCACACAAGGGTGAAAGAATGGCTTATTCCTTTCCTTCGACTCCACCCTCATCCTTCTTCTGAACCAGGGATCTATTTCTATTAGATGGTACCCACCCAAAGTCTTATTTTCTTTTAAAGATTAGATCTGCCTTGGATGAAACTCACTAAAAGCCAGTCTGATTTTAATTGTATTAATCATGTCTTGATCCTTGGTAGTACTTTTTAATTATTTTGATATTTCAGTTTCAGAGGAGGATTTCAAAAGAACATGGTGGCATCACCTAGTCAGAATTTGGGTAGAGGACTGTCTGTCTGTGAAACTGTGCATCAGTAGCATGGGTAATGTCCCCTACCAATGTTTCTGTAAAATTAAATCTTCAAAGTAATTTTCTTACATTACTAAATCTTTACCCCTTTGTGTAGGCTGCATATTATGATTGTTTAGCTTTAGAAACAGATGACCTAGCAACCCAAGTTCTCTTATGGATTTTTACCCTCAAGGGGAATCTTTACAGCATCTTCAGTTACCATAGCAATCCACCTCAGATGCCACTCAAAAGCTGAAAGCCAGAATTTTGTTATAAATCAGTGGAGAGAGGCAGGCACCTTTGGTGCTGACAGTGAAATTTTGGAAAACTGAAATTAGCTGTCTGAAGTGCAGAATGTTGATATTATCAAGATTTTAAATAATTTGTAAAGCATTATTCATAGAAAGGTTTTTCTAAGATCACGCTAGAAGCCTGTGGTATTTTGCAAAAAGAAATGCCTGTCTCCCAAGTCCCATGATTGCACTTTACCATCTGGACAATTCATCTTCTCTGATAGTTTTCAGGAATAGTAATAATAATAGTGCGTTGCACTCAGTGCTTTTTCTTTTTCTCTTAAAAATTCATCACTATTCAGCTTTCTGGCATTTCCATGCTGTTGAGGGTAAAGCTCAGCAGATTACACAGGCAGAGGCCTCCTTTCTGATCCACTTTCCCACTGCATTAGGTTAGCTCAAAGCAAACAGGAAACCATTTTCCCTAATAAGCACCAAGGATTACAATTTTGTAGTACAAAGAGGTTTGTCCTGTGCTTATGCTGTATTTCAGTTACTTAGAAGAGCCTTTGTATTCCTACTTAGACATATTAATCATGCTGGAAGACACACTATCTAGAGACAATCAGTTTATGTTTGTTATCAAAAATGGAGACAGTTATTAGAGACTTGTTTGTCTAAAGGAAACATATAACCTCAAAGGCTTTTGGAAATCTATGGTTCCCTTCATATGCACTCCTGTTTGGCAGTGTAGGACTGATCTGAAACAAAGGACTGCGCCTGAATTGAGGGCTGCACCTGTGCCAAGGGCTAAATCAACCATTCTTACATCAGACACAGAAGCTTATTGCATGAGATCTTGGGCACATATGAATCACCAAGTCAAAAATACCTGTATAAAGAAGTAGCAGGTACATGCACTGTACTCTATTTTCCAGACTGTGACCTTTGTTTTCAGCTTGCTTTCTTCTGCCACATTGCCCTGCCTTTGCCTGGGGTAGAGTTAATTTTCATCTTAGTAGCTGGTACAGTGCTGTGTGTTGGATTTCTCAAGAGGATAACAGCACTCACTGAGTGCTGCTGCTCAGCAGTGTTTACACCAAGTCAAGGAATTTTAGTTTCCCCTGCTCTGCCAGCAAGCAGGTACACAAGGAACTGGGGGGAAGCATTGCCAGGACATCTGACCTGAACTGGCAGAAGGAATATTCCATGCCTTAGGATGCCATGCTGTGTGGAAAAGCAGGGAGGAATGGCTGGGAGGGGTCACTGGAGCTCAGGGTTGAGCTGGGCATCAGTCAGCAGCTGGTGAGAGATTGTTCTGAGCATCACTCATCCTTCCTGGGTTTTATTCCTATCCCTCTCTCTCTGCTTTTCACTACTACTACTACTATTATTATTATATTTTATTTCAGTTATTGAACTGTTCTTATCTCAAACCATGAGTTTTAACTTTTTTTCCCAATTTTCTTCCCCATCCCACTGACTGGGGGCAGTGAGCAGCTGTGTGGTACTTAGTTTCTGGCTGGGATTAAAGAATTATACAACACACATACACAACTCTGTTTGGGGTGATGTTTTAATGGATTGGGCTGATGGCAACTGAGGATATCAAGTGCTTTCTCATAATCTCATCTTGCAGTAGTTGGCAGGATGTCACTTTGCTGTCCAGAGAGTGCTGCAGCCTCCTGGAGAGGGCAGAGGGCCAATTCTTTCTGGGACTCCTTGGTGCTGCTGGCATGCTGGGGTCTGAGCCCTCCAAGTGCCAGTGGGACCAGTGTGCTACTACTTGACAGCCCTCTGAGGCTGTCTGCATCTTCCTTTCCCACACCCAGCTGCAGGAGGGTCCCCTTCCCAAACCTGCCCAGAGCCTGGTGCCCAGAACTCATCTCCCACTTTACTTTGAACTTTGAGGACTGAGAAATTGCCATTTTTCAGGCTCTGCAGAGCTGCACTCAAAGCTTTGCTGAGCAAGAGCAGGGGATATTCAAATACAAAGATGAAAGGGACAGAGAGGCTGTGATTCACACACTAAGACTGGTCCCTTGTTTTCTCACAAAGGTTAGGACCTGAGAGATTTCCAAGGAAGAAACTGGACTTTGAGGTTTTTCTGAGGGGAATCATAATGCAATTCAAATTATTTTCCATTAAGTCCATGGCAAATACCTGTTTGGCTAAAATGCTGGGATTCTGCCTACACACTCCTCTGCTGAATAAATCCCCGGGTTGTCTGCTCCAAACAAGTGACTGATCTTTGGATAATTCAGCCGTATGAGTGTGCTAAACTAATTCCCAATTATTCTCATTAGGTCCTTGTGCTCTCCTGCCCACTTCATCTGGGCTGGAATCCAGCTGACAAAGGCTCAGAGAGGCTGAAGGTGGAATCCAGGTCTGATGACAGTCACTAAAAACTCATTTATTTTCCAGGCAGTGACATTTATTTAATTTCCATTTTAATAGACTGTTATTTCAAATACTAATCTACATCCCAGATAGCTGCAGGTTTCTCTCATCCTATGCACAAAGTAGGAAGAAAAATATTTGCTGTCATTTGATCTTGGAATCAAATCAGTGTTTAGCAAAGCAGTTAAGCTTGTACTTAACTTTCTACGTCTTCATAATTGCGTTCCATATTAACAACTGAATATTGGCTGAGTTTATTCTGGTAATAATTTTTCAGATTTCAGTAATAACACCCTTCTCAGTCCTCCTGTAACTTACTAATTAACACACCCACCAACAGTATTAACAATTTCTATAGGGATGATTGAACTTTTCCCTTCTCTGTAGTCCTGTCTTTCTGGAAACATAATTTTTGAACTAAAGTATTGTTTAAGATAAAGAGGGTTTTGACCTGCATTTAATTAAAAAAACCCAAAACTGTGTAAAATATTCTAGCATATTAAATTTTAATTTTGAAAGTTTATTTTTTTGTGCATAAAATTGAGATATTTTTGGAAAATTCCTTGCTTCAATAACGTTATAAGAAAAATTTCCTTGTAAAAAAAGATTGATATTTTCTTATAACCTGGTTAAGGCTAGTGATAAATTCCTGTTTTACAACACTACAATCCTAGTAATTCTTATAATATATTTTCTCTAGGACACAGGCAGTGGGCAAAAGAGGCTACAGCTGTCCCTCCAACACAAGGGAAAATGGAGGGAGAAAATTATTAAATAAGCTGGTCAGGTTGTCTAGAAAAGACAGGAAGAAGAGCAAGAACTGAGTTAATTTTTGAGCCTCTTTTTCCACCAGTGGACTTGTTAATCTCTCCAAAGATAACCTTCAATTTCTCTGTCCTATTTGAATCCATGTTTCTTTATCAGCTTCTGAATCCAAGTGAGCTGGATTAATTGCACTAGCAAAGGTTTTCTTGAGTCATTCTTTTGAGTATGAGGAGCAAAAAAAGAAATAAAAATAAAAAAGAGCTGCAAGAATCTAACCAAGTTCAGAAAAGAGAAATGGGAAAGTTTGGGTTTTGTTGTTCATTTTTGTTCTTTTTTTTACTCATCTGGGGAAAGACTTGTCTGGTCTGCAGCCTTGCTGAGGCTGACAGAGCAGCTGATGTTCACTGGGCATGCAGAGCCCAGGCCGTGTGGGATTTATCTCTGCGAAATCAATCGTAAACAGGATAAACTATCCCGAGCACCAGGGCTGCAGGAGGTGGAAAATAGGAGGTTCTTACACCACCAGTGTGGAGAAATACAAACCTCTGAGGAGGTGAAAGAAATGGAAACAATCTGATCAACAAGTTTGTGCATGTGGTATTGTGGGAAAAAAATTATAAACCATAAAATTGGCTTTGGCCCTTGAGAGAAAATGCTTAACAATAAAGCACATGATCAGGGACATTTTTCTTTCACATAAGTAAAATGCTATCACGTCTTGCACAGATTCCAGGGTTCCTATGTATTAGTCAGCAGAAAAATCCTTATCAGACACTACTGAATATTTTACAGGAAAGGATTTTTGCCATGTTAAGGTTGCTATCGTAAGACTCATCATATGCAGCCTTCCAGTTTGAAATTTGCAGGCCAGGTCAGCTGCTTTTTAATTGAAAAATAAAAAGGTCATTTTAGTCTTTATTTTTCTTCCAGTGTAAATCATACATTAAAAATATTTTCATTGTACTGAACATTCTATTAAAAATGGTTTTAAAAACTAACTTATTCCTCCTCAATATTTTGTTTAGTTTTGTTTGTTTTCACTGCCATCATTCCAGTAAAGAAAATAGCAGACTTTTTACTCCCTCAACCAAATATTATTTCTCTGAGAATGAAATCAAATCAAATAAATACAGGCTCATAAAATTAGAGCTACCTAAAAGCCTGGGTCCGGGTGAAAGAATGAGCAGATGAATAATTTCTGAATTCAATGGAACTGCTCATCTGCAAAAACTGTTTGGAGAGACAAGAGAGAGAGAAGTTGAGCCCCAAATGCATAAGTTGTACTATGTATTTGCAGTATTTATGGTCCTGACCTTGCCATCAGTGCAGCCCTGGGTGTTGGGGAGCTGTGGTGTCACACATAAAGGCACTTACAGCCCTTGGCTGCTGCTGAGATTGCACGGCAGGCAGGCAGATATATTGAACATCTGAGACTTAAAACTATACACACCTAAAATGGAGTGGGCCCATCCCCACTCCCTAGTTAATCCTAGAAAGAGAAACCAGATTTCTTGGTTTCCTGTGCAGTCCCTTCATGGACCAGTTCCCTCTACAGATCTGAGAGGGAAAATGGCCAAAGGGGAGCTGTGCTTGCTGCACAAACCTTGCAGTAAAGTGCCATGCTCTTCTGAAACACTGTCTGAAGATATCTAAGCCATTTGCCTTTCACTGACCTTGATCTTAGAAATTTCCTCTACATATCTTAATTTGAATATAAATTGCAAAATATTCACATCTTTTTCACAGAAAAAGTCTAAAGCAGGTCTACTGTCTGTCTATTTATCACTTCCTTTTCTTATCTTTTCATGGTAAAGATATTCTTAGCCTAACTGAGAATTACCACAAAAACCATCATGATTTAAGTGAGTGTGTAGAACACATTTCATAGAAAACTATGGCTATCATAAAAATGATTCTCAGTTGTTAAAGTTGATTCTGCCTTTTAATGCTTCTTTATAACCTGATGCTTTAAAATAGTCTGTGTTTGGAACTTGCAGCAGCTTTGCTTATCTAAATAACTCTTCTCCTCTGAATTTTGGCCAGCAGTCCTATATTATTTCTACAAATCAGCAACAGAATCTCTGTAAGACCATCATATGTAATGTTAGGAATCCTTCAGAATTCTCAGCTAGACTCAAACAAATGTGAAGACAAAAGCTTATGAAAGGACTTAGGATAAGCCAACATCCAGCAAACACTTGAAGTTTGTAAAGGGTAATCATGAAGATGATCATGTCTACATATTGAAAATAAATAAGGCATGCTCACATTTCATGGGAGTGCAGATGACTTAGCCTATTGAGGGTGTTGGCAAAAACCCACAATATTGGGGTTATAAGGAGGAATGTGTAGTCTGTGTGCTGGTTTGAGTTCTTTTTTCCCACTGCTCTTTCTTGACACGAACAGCTCTCAGGTCACTGTTAAAACATGTTGCTGAGATGAGGAAACTCATAGCCCTTGTGACTCACATTGTGAGAACACCTAGACCACGAGGATCATAACAAAGCAAGAGGATTGCAGGATTTGGTCACCATAAAGAATGGAAAACCAGAATGTGCATTTAGATGTGTAAATAATTATTATCATCATATCAGTAAGTAATATCTATGCAATCTCAGAAGTGATATAGTCATCATGGAAAGTAAAATTTCCACTTGTGTCCATCAGGAGTGGTCAGAAATGAGTAAACTTCATTTTCTTGGGTTTCCTTGCAACTGCATCCCTGATGCCTAAACATGATGGAAACAAAATTAGGTCTTAGAGAAGATTTTTCACAAAACCTGTGAGTTTTGTGAAACTCTGCTCAGGTAGAGAGGACAATAGTTCAGTAGAAGTTTAGAGTCTGTGAAGGAGAACATGGGCATGAGGAGTGAAGCAGCAAACTGTATCTTCCATTAGGGAGAAGAGTTATGTTTAATTTTTTACTTTCTATTAAAAATTTGTGTTCACTGAAATAAACATTTCTTACCAATGGAATTCATTATTTTGTCTCAATAAAAGAGATAGACTTGTGCTATTATTTAGTTCCAGATTTCAGTACTAACCACAGAAACTCCCTTAGAATTTATGATGCTCTGCTTCAGGGATCCTGCAAAACAGAATCTGCCACATCAATAACCAATGACACTCCTGAAGACTTTCCTTCCTGTCACTGGCATGTGTGCTACCTTAAGCAGCACACCTTAAGCAGGAGATAAAGGCTATATGAATATTTCTGTGCCACTGGGGTTTATTAGGGATACTTATCATGGTTTGTACAATTTTCTGTATTAATATTATTTGTCCAATGATTTACCTTGCTGTTACTGAAAATTGCCTAAATAATATAAAACCAATGTAGTACAAACCACATATAAAATTAATGAAAACCATATTAGGTCAGTGATGCTGGGTAATGAAAGCAATACAATTCACAGCCATATTCCAACCCTTGGAGGTGCTGAGCAGATGTGAGGACCTGAGCACTCTTGCTGTTGCCTCAGAAGGGCATGTCTGTTGCAGGAAGACCTCAGATGTCTGGTGTGACCTGCTCTTATTTGCTAGCAAAGGGTGTAGCCTGTGAATCTTCCTGTGGTTGTGAATTTTCCTTGGCATTCTCTTAATCTAGTTTTTTCTTCTCTGATTAAGGAAATTATGTGTAATGCAGAGCTAGTGAGCTAAGCTCAGGGAGACCTGAGTCTAATAAAGGAACAGATGATGATGCAAAACACATGAACTTTGTCAGCTCAGCCTGATGGGAACTGGTGATGTGTTATGAGAAACTACTGCACTTGTGCGATTTGGACAGCACTAAAGAGAAGCATAGGTTTTGTCCATTTTCAAAGGCTGTGAATGCACAGTGGAATGAGAATGAGTAGCTCTGGGCTAGATTCTCTCTCCTTAATTACATGACTTGTACCAGGGATTGTGCATTGGCGCACATTTGGCAGCAGGGATGACATAAATCATCATCCTTTAATCCCTGCTGCTTGTTGCTGTCTCTGCAAATGCCCACTGTGCCATTGTGGGGCAAATAAATTATGTGACCAGGAGAAATCCTCTTTTCTGTAACAGGTACAGTGTTGGTTTGGCTTTTTTTTTTT
>WBNQ01028189.1:0-22980 GCA_013401375.1 Spizella passerina | reverse complement strand
TCAGAAAAGAGGGGCCAGCTCCCTCAGCTTTAGTGTGTGCATCCCATCAGGACCCATGAATTTGTGGGTGTCAAATTTTTCTAAATTATCTCTAACCTGATTCTCTGAACCAATGGAAACTCTCCCTTTCTTTAGAGTTTCTCTCTTGGCTCCAGGATCTGGGTTCCTGAGGGCTGGCCTTAGAATGAAGACTGAAGCAAAGGAGGTGTTCAGTGATTCCACCTTCTCTGGATCCTCCACCACCAGGGCACCACCCCATTCTCTAGTGGTCCCACATTTTCCTAGACTTCCTTTTGCTAATCCATCTATTTGAGGGAGCCCTTCTTGATGTCCTTGACAACCTCTGCCAGATTTGGTTCCAAACAGAACTTAGCCTTCCTCTTTGCATCCCTGCATGCCTGATAATGCTCCTCTATTCTTCCCAAGTGGCCTGTTCCTTCTTCCACCTTCTGTATGTGCTCTTCTTCTGCCAGAAGCTCTTTGTTCTCCTGTGCAGGTCTCCTGCCTCTTTCTTGGGTTTTCACTCATGGGAGTGCAGCCATCTTGAGCTTGGAGGAATTGAACCATTAATATTATACAGCTTTCTTGAGCCCCTCTTGTCTGCATGTCTCTATCCCATGGTACTCTGTCAGTACACGAAGAGACCAAAGTCTGCCCTCCTGAAGTAGAGCATAGCAAGAATGCATTGATTTTTCCAGGAAGAAAGTAATATTGTTAATAGGATGCCTTAATGCTATTTTTACAGATTGTCATTAAAAGTATTTCATATTCTAGTCATACTATTCTTCCAGTGTTGATGGATTATGCAATTATACATAAAGCCATTAGATTAGAAAAAAAAAATCTCCAAAATCAGTTTTTAGTCAAAAAGACTATTTAAAATTACATTTTGATCAATTTTGCTNACCAAAGTCTGCCCTCCTGAAGTAGAGCATAGCAAGAATGCATTGATTTTTCCAGGAAGAAAGTAATATTGTTAATAGGATGCCTTAATGCTATTTTTACAGATTGTCATTAAAAGTATTTCATATTCTAGTCATACTATTCTTCCAGTGTTGATGGATTATGCAATTATACATAAAGCCATTAGATTAGAAAAAAAAAATCTCCAAAATCAGTTTTTAGTCAAAAAGACTATTTAAAATTACATTTTGATCAATTTTGCTTTTCTTATAGCATGTAATAAAATTGTAAATTTCAACATTTTTCACAGAGCAGAAATCCCTGGCTTTCGGTAATTCTATGTATAATAGCAAAGTCATTGTCTTTAAACTCCAGAAGGCAGACTGTTTTGCTTCAGTTGACCTTTAACAAGTTATTTTCTTTCTGGTCTTCATTCTGCATTACACTGGCCTCAGTGAAATATGCAAAGTGACTATCTTCTGATGAGCCATGATTCTATTTTCAGTGCTGCAGTTATCATTCAAGTCTGTCAAAACCAAATTGCAACACTTTGCAAAACAAGTACAGGAATATAAGCACAATCCTCAGATGCATATGTCATGTTGGCACCACTCTCAATCCAGAAGGTATGGACTGGCTGTAAATTTCAAAGTGCTGCAGTATGTCCTGAATCACATTTGCTGCAGTATGCTCTTCACCAAACCTTTAACGTGTAGTTCTGTGCATTTCCTAATGTCTCCTTGGCTGATCTGCGGATTTCACTTGAAACGCTGCCTGATGGCCTGGCTGATGCACTGTGGAGCTGAATATTGGGTTGACTTGCCTTTGGGCATATGAAAAATCTCTCCAAGCATCCTGCTTTGGGTTATGCATTACTCCCTTGCCAACCTACTCATAAGACTGTGAAATAGCTTTTTACCTAAGACAAACCTGCAAGGAGGAGCAGAGTAATGGAGGTCAGATTCTGGCCAGCATTTGATGAATGCTTCCCTGGTAACTATGATTCCATGGTAAAAATCAATCCAGAAATTTTCTCTGCTGCAGTTTTATTCCTGTACTCTGCAGCTGAAAGATTCATTACAGATTGGCTTTTTATAACCAGTCATTTTAGGCAACTTTGCTTTCCTTGGAAAACCAAAAGTATACGTAACAAAGAGTGATTACATTCAGTTTAGGCATCCTATGACTTTTTACATTCTTAGAAGTGTGTTTCTAATAACCATAGTGAGTGTGGTTGAAAAGTGAGCTGCTCCATCTGAAATGCATTTGCTTTAATGTCTTCCCCATGAAGCTCTCTGTTTTCAATGCCTTTTGACACAGGTTCTGGTATTTGTCCCTTAAAATGGAATTCCAGACTGATAGTACCAGCTGTCCACCTTTTGTCCCCCTTGCTGACTCTGGTGTGACAGATGGTGCAAACAGCCTGGCACATAGCTNTCAGAAAAGAGGGGCCAGCTCCCTCAGCTTTAGTGTGTGCATCCCATCAGGACCCATGAATTTGTGGGTGTCAAATTTTTCTAAATTATCTCTAACCTGATTCTCTGAACCAATGGAAACTCTCCCTTTCTTTAGAGTTTCTCTCTTGGCTCCAGGATCTGGGTTCCTGAGGGCTGGCCTTAGAATGAAGACTGAAGCAAAGGAGGTGTTCAGTGATTCCACCTTCTCTGGATCCTCCACCACCAGGGCACCACCCCATTCTCTAGTGGTCCCACATTTTCCTAGACTTCCTTTTGCTAATCCATCTATTTGAGGGAGCCCTTCTTGATGTCCTTGACAACCTCTGCCAGATTTGGTTCCAAACAGAACTTAGCCTTCCTCTTTGCATCCCTGCATGCCTGATAATGCTCCTCTATTCTTCCCAAGTGGCCTGTTCCTTCTTCCACCTTCTGTATGTGCTCTTCTTCTGCCAGAAGCTCTTTGTTCTCCTGTGCAGGTCTCCTGCCTCTTTCTTGGGTTTTCACTCATGGGAGTGCAGCCATCTTGAGCTTGGAGGAATTGAACCATTAATATTATACAGCTTTCTTGAGCCCCTCTTGTCTGCATGTCTCTATCCCATGGTACTCTGTCAGTACACGAAGAGACCAAAGTCTGCCCTCCTGAAGTAGAGCATAGCAAGAATGCATTGATTTTTCCAGGAAGAAAGTAATATTGTTAATAGGATGCCTTAATGCTATTTTTACAGATTGTCATTAAAAGTATTTCATATTCTAGTCATACTATTCTTCCAGTGTTGATGGATTATGCAATTATACATAAAGCCATTAGATTAGAAAAAAAAAATCTCCAAAATCAGTTTTTAGTCAAAAAGACTATTTAAAATTACATTTTGATCAATTTTGCTTTTCTTATAGCATGTAATAAAATTGTAAATTTCAACATTTTTCACAGAGCAGAAATCCCTGGCTTTCGGTAATTCTATGTATAATAGCAAAGTCATTGTCTTTAAACTCCAGAAGGCAGACTGTTTTGCTTCAGTTGACCTTTAACAAGTTATTTTCTTTCTGGTCTTCATTCTGCATTACACTGGCCTCAGTGAAATATGCAAAGTGACTATCTTCTGATGAGCCATGATTCTATTTTCAGTGCTGCAGTTATCATTCAAGTCTGTCAAAACCAAATTGCAACACTTTGCAAAACAAGTACAGGAATATAAGCACAATCCTCAGATGCATATGTCATGTTGGCACCACTCTCAATCCAGAAGGTATGGACTGGCTGTAAATTTCAAAGTGCTGCAGTATGTCCTGAATCACATTTGCTGCAGTATGCTCTTCACCAAACCTTTAACGTGTAGTTCTGTGCATTTCCTAATGTCTCCTTGGCTGATCTGCGGATTTCACTTGAAACGCTGCCTGATGGCCTGGCTGATGCACTGTGGAGCTGAATATTGGGTTGACTTGCCTTTGGGCATATGAAAAATCTCTCCAAGCATCCTGCTTTGGGTTATGCATTACTCCCTTGCCAACCTACTCATAAGACTGTGAAATAGCTTTTTACCTAAGACAAACCTGCAAGGAGGAGCAGAGTAATGGAGGTCAGATTCTGGCCAGCATTTGATGAATGCTTCCCTGGTAACTATGATTCCATCGTAAAAATCAATCCAGAAATTTTCTCTGCTGCAGTTTTATTCCTGTACTCTGCAGCTGAAAGATTCATTACAGATTGGCTTTTTATAACCAGTCATTTTAGGCAACTTTGCTTTCCTTGGAAAACCAAAAGTATACGTAACAAAGAGTGATTACATTCAGTTTAGGCATCCTATGACTTTTTACATTCTTAGAAGTGTGTTTCTAATAACCATAGTGAGTGTGGTTGAAAAGTGAGCTGCTCCATCTGAAATGCATTTGCTTTAATGTCTTCCCCATGAAGCTCTCTGTTTTCAATGCCTTTTGACACAGGTTCTGGTATTTGTCCCTTAAAATGGAATTCCAGACTGATAGTACCAGCTGTCCACCTTTTGTCCCCCTTGCTGACTCTGGTGTGACAGATGGTGCAAACAGCCTGGCACATAGCTGTTGGATCAATATAAGGGACAAAATACCTGCCAGATTGCTGATGACTAAGATGTTACATACTCTGGCACCATTGGAAAGCTTAGCAAAAATGGCACTAGCCTGAAGGGAAAATAACCAAGGTTCATTTTATTTTTTCAGGAAAACTGTTATTTTGAATTCTGGGGGAAAAATACTTCTAAAACCTCCTAGAATTTTCACCTCACTACCACAGAATCACTGTAAGACCAAGCCTCCAATCCTTCTGGTTTTTTATGGCTGGATAACTTGTTATTGCCTCCTGTCAGATCCACTTCCAGATCTCAGCTACACTTTCAGACCAGCCAAAAGTTCAATGACTATTTTGTGGAGTAACTGTCTCTCATAAGTGTGGCCTTGAATAGTTTTATTTTTACTCTGAGTATTCAAGCAGAAGCCTTGGTTCCTTTCTCATCCAAGCACTGGAGGACTCCAAAGAGGAAATGAATGCTTGGAGGATGTTTGCCTTGTTTGGCTTGCCTAGGGTTTTGTGGATGTTTAGGAGTGCAGCTGGCAATGCCCAAGTTGGCAGACGTGACCTATTCTGTTCTTGACAGCTCTCCAGGTGCTTGGTCACAGATTTGTAGCTGCATCTTCAAAGTTTGCAAAACTGACATAAAGAGATAACAGACAAAAATCAGTCTGAGGGTTTTGTGTATGACTGAAAAGCATATGAAAAATAGAAACATGTTTAATGATGCATTTTCAGTTAAAAAGAGCAAAGGAAATGGCACAGCCTTGCCAGAGGCACATGAATGGGGTAGGGGAAGGAACAAGAGTCAGCAGCAACCAAAACCAAACTGTGAAGTGCATGTGGCATATTCCAGCCTGCCTGGACTTCCCTATCACTGCCTATAAAGTTCACCTCTGACACAGTTCAAGGATTCCTTTGGAATCCTGGAATCCTGGAATGAGCACTTTTTTCACTGGATTTAACAACAGATGAAAATAAGAATCACAGTGAATTATTAGAAGGCTACTTTCCTTGACTGCCTCCCAAACATCCTCAATGAAGTGTTTAGGAATGTCCCAGCTTTTTAAGAAAATCCTGGAGAAGCTCAGAAGCAGTGCTAGGAAGGAAGGAATAATAACACAGATGGAAATAAAACCAGCATGAGAAGAAAGCAAGAAAATAGAAGGCAAATAATATTGGGAAAGAAAAGAGGATTAAATCTGGATAAAAGTAACAAGGGAGATGCAGTAACCAAGATGAGGATTTTTATTGATGGTAATTACCTGTCCTACTTCATCTTGGAAATTCCTAAACCAGAAACCCATTAGAGTGATCTAGTCACTCTGATTCTGGTCTCTGATCCAAATGCAATCCCATTTATAACTAGTCTGAGATATCAGTATTTTATTTTCAAACAAAATAACAAAATAATTTCTTTTAACTTTTTTGTTTTCATTTATTACATGACTATGCCAAAAACGTTACAGGGTAACTCATCATTTCCATCAGCTTTTTTTATCACTCAGAAATAAATTATGTTAATACTGAAAGTAATATGTATAAGGCATAAAGGGTAGATCTTAAAGGGGAAAATTAAGTTTTTCTTGCATTACTCTCAATGTTGTTTTCATTACATTTGTGGTCTGAGTTATTCCTTAGCTTGAACTAGACAGTCAAAAAATGTATTATCCCAAATAAAGAAGTTTTAGTTTCCTGAATCATCATGACATGAGACTGTCAGGATGTTCAGTGAGTTCCTTTCCAAAGAAGGTACTGTGTGTTGCAGGAGCTCAGCTGCCTTACTCCACCTCATCCACAAAAATACTCCTGTGCATCTCAGAGGAGCAGCAAAGTGCACCTTCAGTTTAGCAGGGTTTGCAGGGTCCCCATCCTGCTGCATCCCACTCTTGGGGGGGATGCAATTTGGCCCAAACCTCGGGGGTTATTCCGGCTGGGAAGGTGCAGCCTCAGTTTTCCTGCTATCTCATTGCCCAGCATCTCATCCTGGAACCACAGAATGGTTTGGGTTGAGAGGCAGCTTAAAGCTCATCCAGTTCCAGCACCCTGCCATGAGCAGGGCCACCTTTCACTGGACCAGGCTGCTCAGAGCCCATCCAAGCTGGCCTTGAACATTTCCAGGGATGGAGCATCCACAATTTCCCTGGGCAAACTGTCCCTGCACTCTCACAATGAGCCTGTCTTGGCACCAGCTGGCATTGGCTCTGTCAGGCACAGGGGAAGCTTCTGGCAACTTCTCCCTGCAGGCATTCCTGTAGTATCCCCCTACCAAAACCTTGCCCCACAAACCCAATATACCCCAATCCTTATACAGGGAGGAAAGAAATTTTGCACACAATGCTTTCTTGTACCTAAAATTTTCTCTTGACTAAAAGAAAAAGTTGTCTTTTCATCTCTTTTTTGCAGTAGGATTTAAAAATAGTTTTTCCTTCCTGGAATTATTTTTATGTCAAAATATTGCAGCAGAAGCATCACTTTCTTACTGTGACTACATGCTGGCTTTTATGATAAAAAAAGGAATTTAAAAGCCCACTGAAAAAGGGCATATGCTTCACATTTTTACACTTCAGCATTTTCATTTTTACCTCATTGGCTTCAAATACTGTATACATTATAATAGTAAAAAAAAAAAGAAAAAAAATCTACATAAACTAATAAGAAAAAAATTCCCTAAACCTGAGTTCCTGATATTTCATTTTGAAGGAAATTTTGGAAGTGTTTTTCTCCTGTTTACATATTCTAAATTATAAAACTTCCCTGAAAGTTAGTTTCCCAAAGCTTTTTCTTTTAAATACATACATTGTTTAAAGTATCCAGAAAAATTACCAACTGTTATTATTTTTCCTGTCATTGCTTATCATTATGCTTATTTTTTTCTGTTAACTTAATCCTTTACCTGGGATTTCTGATTTGAAAACAATCTTAGCATTAAGTCAGAATGAAATGGTAAATTGCCTAATCTCATGTTTACATTAAAAAAATTGAAAGTATTTTCAATTCAATTCAATAGCCTGACTATTATTTGAAAGAATAACTGTATTTCTTTCCTAAAATTCCATTTTTTTAATTTATTGCCATGATGAAGTTGGCTTAGCTATTTTTTTAAGATTTTGTAATCACTACTACATCAGCAACTAGAATCTATAAACAGATCTGATTTAAAATATAATGCTTAAAAATGTTATATAATAACCAATTCAAAATGAAATTTACTTTCAATGAAGTTTCATTTTAATTTAAGAAAACTGCAGATAAGTATAAAAGCATTTTTTCATGGAGAACATCCATTCCTTCATTTCAAAATGGAACTTCCTCAGATATGTTGGATGCCTACACAGAAAAAGGGGAGAAAAGACTGCTAAAACATAGATTTCACCCGAACTGGACTTCCCTACTGTGGGACAGGCAAGCTCTGTCATTCCTGATGAGACAGCTGAACTGGCATTTTGCTCTGTGGGTGTGGATGCCCTGGCCTCAGAAATTACAGACCACAAAGGTTTCTGTCCTTGTTTCTAGGGAAGTCTTTGAAAACCAAGCCATTTCCAAGGAACATCCTGACTAGAGAGTGGGATAGTTCCAGGAAGAAATAAATGCTTTTATATGAAAGATATGCCTGACAGCTTTAACTGTAGGTCTGTCTGTGCTATTTTCAAGGAAAGAGATTCCTGTAGGAATGAGCTAGAAGTTTGAAGGAAGGAAAAGAAGTTACAACCTCACCCACCTTCTACTTGTTCCCCTGTTGAAAGACCATGAAAATCATACATCAGCAGCATGGGCAGAGCCTGCTGTTGAACACAAGCATGAAATCAGCTTTTTCATGCAGAGCATGTAACTTCCACTAGTCCAATTCCAACACTTCTCAGAACTATCATTTGTCACACGTAAGGAAATCATTTGGATACATTTATGGCTTCTTGTGGTCCCATGCAAGCTCGTGGAGCCCCAAACCATAGACGGCATTGTATAGCAACACCATAGACAAAATCCAGCTTTCCAATGTGGTGTATATGTACATATTCACTGTCATCTAAAATAGTTACACACATTTTCCATCTTGTGGTAAAGATAAAGTGTATTCATCCACCTGGAGTGCAGCAAGAGCAGAATTGTGTCCTCTTATAATATCTAGTGTAAATATGCTGCAGTAATCATAAATATGTAAGAGGTGCTTTAAGCATGAGAGCACTCTGCTTAAAAACAAATATGTTATTTGAAAAGGGTAATTAAAAACTTACTTTTGCAGAAAGATACATGCAGGACATCTAGCTGTTTCTTCATTTGAAATGAATAAAAATGCACTCAAATCTCCCTATAAAACATATACAGTGCAGTGGCAAAAGTGCACATTTTAACTGCTTGAATAAATACCAAGTTTTTCAGATTTGAAATTGACTGTTTTGTCCCAGGTGGATCAGCTGGCTTAATTAAAGGCACTGCTTTGTTCATTTGCTTGACAATCACAATTACTGTTATTATAAAGATCGTGCTGCCTGTTGGTTTCCAGACAACTTTCAGATATCAACAAATTTCCAATCAAGTCATGCATATAGGTGTGAGAAGACAGCTCTTGAAAGCCAAATAATTCTACAGTTAAAGACATGCTTCTTCCCACTCCTCTCAAGGTAATGCACTGTGTACATTCTTAATCTTTCTGCCTCTCTTGCCAGTTAACAGTGACCTGCTGTCTCTGTGCATAAAGATTAAAACTTGAATTAAAACATTACTCGGGGACTTGAATTACTCACTATGGATTTGCTGCCCCTGGACTTGACCCACTCCCCCAGCAAAAAATACTTACAGTGAAAAAAAAAATATCAAGCTGGGACAAGGCTTCCCATTTGGGCCCTAATACCGTCTGGAAACATAATGACTCAATTCATTTTGCCCTCTGATTAATGGAGCAAGCTCAAGTATTATAAGAAGCACTTTAATTCCCTCTGATGTTTTCATTATGAATTCCTTTGTGGCAGAACTCATTTGCAATAATGCATATGTAATTTTGGAAACCAAAAGGAAATCCTGTAGCCTTCAGGACATTATTAACCTGCAGAAATGCTGAGGCACATGTAAAACTCAAATATGCTAGCACCAGCAACCTCTTGAAACACTTTAAGAATAAAATTGATAAGTAAAGCTGCATTTTGCTACTGGGAAGTTAAAATGGCTGAATTAATAATGGTTAAAACCCTAATGGTATTAGTGACACTTAAGCTGTCTACTCAGATCAGTTCTAAGGATTCAAAGATAGATACTGGCATGTTTAAAAATGTTCAATAAGTTTACTATCTAAAGACATTGGGAACTGAATCATCTGCACCAGAAATAAACTTCCCCTTTCTCTCTTTTTTCCTGCACAGTCCATTATGTTTCTTTTTAAAGAGTGTTTTTCATCCACAGATATAAGACCTGATATTTCTCCAAAGCAAAAAATTCAATTTTATTTGACTTATGCTTCTTTTAATAACTACACACTGCTGTATTTTGAAGCCAATGTTGTCTTATTTCATGCAATGAGTCCAAGACTATCCTCTCTGGTAGTTTATGGAGTTAGATAAAATAATCAGTGTCAGATTTCACTTTGAGGTAGTGGCATAACTCTGGCTTTGATATCTCTAACTGTATACTATTCACAATAAATGTTATCAGGGGCTGGTTAGGAAGTTAAGGAAACTTCCCTGTCTGCCCATTGGGGAGGCACTCTGGCCATCACAATCCCACCCCCAGAGATTTTTAACTGCTGGGCCCAGGGCTCCTTTAGCAGAGGCACCCCCAGCTCCCCTCACTCTCACAGCCAGACAAGCTTTCCTGACCTGCTCTGCCCAGAGTCTCAGACCTCTGCCTCCTTTGACTGATTTTATCATGGGTGATTTTATCATGGATCTTTTGTGAAAATCCTTTCTTAGNATATGTCATATATATCATATTATATTTATATATATATATATCATATATATATATAATATATGTATCATAAAATAATAAATCAAGCCTTCTGAACATGGAGTCAACATTCTCATCTCTTCCCTCACCTGAAGACCCCTGTGAACACTGTCACAGTGCAGCAACAGAACAGTGTGAGCTGGCTGTCTCCAGGGAGGCACCTTGGACTTTCACACCCCCACAGTCTAAGCACATGACAGTCTGGGATTTCCAGCCGGGCCATTGCCTCCTGCTGTGTCACCTGGCTGGTGGCACAGGTCCCTCTGTGTCCTTTGTTGTACAGAATTTGCATCAGGTCTCTCACCCTGAGCCCCCACCAGCCAGAGCTCTGCCTGCAGCTCACACCGACCTACCTGCACTTAAGGTGTTCTTCAACATTCCATAACCAGTGGCTGCAGCCCCCATCCACTCTGTGAAAAACAGTAGGAACAAGAAGCATCACTAAGAAGTATTTTATTCTGTTTATGTCAACCTTTTTTTATTGTAGTAAGAATCAAAGCATGCCCCACTTGTTGTTTTGAATCCACAGGTTTGTATAGAGATAAAGATATCAATTATCCTTTGTGACTGAACCCCAAATAAGAACAGAAGAATTTTCTGGTTCAAAATAAGAATCTACCTAGCTGAAGGACATAACTAGGAAGATGTAAAAACGAGGAAAATTTTTCACATCCTTTCCTAATTTTCTCATAGACTCAAACTCATTTCATTAAGCGTATTTCCTAAACTTGACACAGGCTCATTGGCAAATGGCAATGGATCTCTTTCATAACTGCTTTTCCAATCATTCTTTACACTCATTCAAGGCTCCTGTGTTCACAAGGTGTTTTGCAACTACTCATACAAGGCTACTGTCTGTTGGCTGGAGAATCAGCTGCTTTTGCTTGCTTTGAACCCAAGTGTTCAAGAGTTGCCTGACAGTTTACTTAATCCCAGCTCAGGAAGGAGACATGGGACATTGCATTACACAAGATGGAAAAATCTTGCTTAAGTTCCTGCTGAAGAAAAAAATACAGGACTACACAACATTGCTTGGAGAACCTTTGTGTTAATGAAGATTCTGGCCTGGAAAACATGCTTTTCCCCTGGGGAACAAACTGCAGCCCAAAGATCAATGCCATGCAAACATCTAACAGGGGGAATTCCCAACTAATAACACAGCAGAGGACGGGTACAGGGGACTGCCCCTGTCTGTCACTGCCTTTCCTCCCAAAGGATAGGGCCTGTAGAACATGTTGGGAAATGTCTGGGAGTGGATGTCTGGCTGGTGGGCTGTGCATCATTTCCCACATGAAGTTCACAACCCTGAAGGGCTTTCCTCAAGCACAGACACAGTGAGATGGGTAGGAAAGTGTCCTTTGTTGTACAGAATTTGCATCAGGTCTCTCACCCTGAGCCCCCACCAGCCAGAGCTCTGCCTGCAGCTCACACCGACCTACCTGCACTTAAGGTGTTCTTCAACATTCCATAACCAGTGGCTGCAGCCCCCATCCACTGTGTGAGAAACAGTAGGGACAAGAAGCATCACTAAGAAGTATTTTCTTCTGTTTATGTCAACCTTTTTTTATTGTAGTAAGAATCAAAGCATGCCCCACTTGTTGTTTTGAATCCACAGGTTTGTATAGAGATAAAGATATCAATTATCCTTTGTGACTGAACCCCAAATAAGAACAGAAGAATTTTCTGGTTCAAAATAAGAATCTACCTAGCTGAAGGACATAACTAGGAAGATGTAAAAACGAGGAAAATTTTTCACATCCTTTCCTAATTTTCTCATAGACTCAAACTCATTTCATTAAGCGTATTTCCTAAACTTGACACAGGCTCATTGGCAAATGGCAATGGATCTCTTTCATAACTGCTTTTCCAATCATTCTTTACACTCATTCAAGGCTCCTGTGTTCACAAGGTGTTTTGCAACTACTCATACAAGGCTACTGTCTGTTGGCTGGAGAATCAGCTGCTTTTGCTTGCTTTGAACCCAAGTGTTCAAGAGTTGCCTGACAGTTTACTTAATCCCAGCTCAGGAAGGAGACATGGGAGGAGTGTCCCTTGCTGNCTACAGAGCTATGAATATATGAAAAATACATAAACAACAAAAACCTTTAGGCATCCCTAGTAGTTGTGTTTTTTTCTGCATTTTTATTGGACAAATTAATCTTTCTCTTCCCACTTTAATCCATTCATAATTTTGCAGTTATCTTTTGCATCCTAAGTAATCTCTTCCATTTTGAGAAGACCCAGCCAGCTCAATTATTCCTTACATGAGACACCATATATTTCATTGTGCTTGTCACCCTTCTCTGAGCCTGCACCAGTTCTAGCACATCCTTTCTGAGATGAGGGGAGTGCACATGATATCCAGAATGAAGGGAAATGTGAATGTGTACATGGCAAAATTAACCTTTGGAGTTCTATCTCCAAATGTACTAGAAGTTTGAACTGGATGTGCATAATTTCCCTGAGACACAAATGTGAAATAACCCATCCTTCACCAGTTATTATTTATTCCTGGCAAATTTTAGCTGTCAGGCATGAGATTTAAACAGGTTTACAATTTGTTTTGTATAACTGTAAATACTACTCTTACTTATAGTAAACATCTAATGTCATTGAGAACATTTTTGATTTCTTGACCANTATCATAAAATAATAAATCAAGCCTTCTGAACATGGAGTCAACATTGTCATCTCTTCCCTCACCTGAAGACCCCTGTGAACACTGTCACAGTGCAGCAACAGAACAGTGTGAGCTGGCTGTCTCCAGGGAGGCACCTTGGACTTTTACACCCCCACAGTCTAAGCACATGACAGTCTGGGATTTCCAGCCGGGCCATTGGCTCCTGCTGTGTCACCTGGCTGGTGGCACAGGTCCCTCTGTGTCCTTTGTTGTACAGAATTTGCATCAGGTCTCTCACCCTGAGCCCCCACCAGCCAGAGCTCTGCCTGCAGCTCACACCGACCTACCTGCACTTAAGGTGTTCTTCAACATTCCATAACCAGTGGCTGCAGCCCCCATCCACTCTGTGAAAAACAGTAGGAACAAGAAGCATCACTAAGAAGTATTTTATTCTGTTTATGTCAACCTTTTTTTATTGTAGTAAGAATCAAAGCATGCCCCACTTGTTGTTTTGAATCCACAGGTTTGTATAGAGATAAAGATATCAATTATCCTTTGTGACTGAACCCCAAATAAGAACAGAAGAATTTTCTGGTTCAAAATAAGAATCTACCTAGCTGAAGGACATAACTAGGAAGATGTAAAAACGAGGAAAATTTTTCACATCCTTTCCTAATTTTCTCATAGACTCAAACTCATTTCATTAAGCGTATTTCCTAAACTTGACACAGGCTCATTGGCAAATGGCAATGGATCTCTTTCATAACTGCTTTTCCAATCATTCTTTACACTCATTCAAGGCTCCTGTGTTCACAAGGTGTTTTGCAACTACTCATACAAGGCTACTGTCTGTTGGCTGGAGAATCAGCTGCTTTTGCTTGCTTTGAACCCAAGTGTTCAAGAGTTGCCTGACAGTTTACTTAATCCCAGCTCAGGAAGGAGACATGGGACATTGCATTACACAAGATGGAAAAATCTTGCTTAAGTTCCTGCTGAAGAAAAAAATACAGGACTACACAACATTGCTTGGAGAACCTTTGTGTTAATGAAGATTCTGGCCTGGAAAACATGCTTTTCCCCTGGGGAACAAACTGCAGCCCAAAGATCAATGCCATGCAAACATCTAACAGGGGGAATTCCCAACTAATAACACAGCAGAGGACGGGTACAGGGGACTGCCCCTGTCTGTCACTGCCTTTCCTCCCAAAGGATAGGGCCTGTAGAACATGTTGGGAAATGTCTGGGAGTGGATGTCTGGCTGGTGGGCTGTGCATCATTTCCCACATGAAGTTCACAACCCTGAAGGGCTTTCCTCAAGCACAGACACAGTGAGATGGGTAGGAAAATTATTAGGAGCTACATAACTATGCAAGGGTATTCTACAGAGCTATGAATATATGAAAAATACATAAACAACAAAAACCTTTAGGCATCCCTAGTAGTTGTGGTTTTTTCTGCATTTTTATTGGACAAATTAATATTTCTCTTCCCACTTTATTCCGTTCATAATTTTGCAGTTATCTTTTGCATCCTAAGTAATCTCTTCCATTTTGAGAAGACCCAGCCAGCTCAATTATTCCTTATATTTCATTTCATTGTGCTTGTCACCCTTCTCTGAGCCTGCACCAGTTCAAGAATATTCTTTCTGAGTTGAAGGGAGTAGAGTGCACATGATATCCAGAATGAAGACAAATGTGAATGTGTACATGGCAAAATTAACCTTTGGTATCTATCTCCAAATGTACTAGAAGTTTGAACTGGATGTGCATAATTTCCCTGAGACACAAATGTGAAATAACCCATCCTTCACCAGTTATTATTTATTCCTGGCAAATTTTAGCTGTCAGGCATGAGATTTAAACAGGTTTACAATTTGTTTTGTATAACTGTAAATACTACTCTTACTTATAGTAAACATCTAATGTCATTGAGAACATTTTTGATTTCTTGACCATAAGACTGTCCTGTAGGATGCTCATATTGACTTCTGAAATTTGCAGATATGATAAAAAATAATTACCATAGTGACATTCCTGGTTTCTGGACACCTGGTCCAGCTCCTTGTGTTCTTTGAATAAACTGGTACTAAATTTCTAAATTCAGCTATAATCACTGCTAAATTAATTTTATTTGATGCTGTACTATTTCAAAAACAAGTCCAAAATCCTTCATAGAAGGTCAGTATTGGGTATGAAACCACACTGAAATTAAAATATTAGAACAGTAGGGCAAGAGATACAAAGATCAAGGAGCAGAGCCTTATTAAAATAATTGTATCATTTTTATTTCTGAAGTACTAGTTGTTTCAAGGACTGGTTGATGAAAAACAAACAAGACTTAACCTCCAGTCTGATGCTATGATTACCCATTATCTCTACAAAGATGTGATAGTTCTGTCCAAAAAGCTGGAGTTCTAGTTCACATGTGTGTGAATTGACACATGCAGGCAGCCAGAACAACCCCAAAACCACGGCTGAAAGGAAAAGTGTGATTTTGTTTCCTTGCCTTGCTAACTGGAGGATCCCACAGGCAGCAGAGACAGCCCAGTGGGAATGCCAGCACTGTCAGGCTCAGCCCAGTTCTGGCAGGCATCAGGGCTGCTGTTTGCCACCATTTACCAAGGGCCCATGGACAGGGAGTTTACCAGCATGCTGTGACCTCCTGTGCGCCCTTTATGACCTCTGAGCTTTGGGCTCTCTCCCAGGACAGGGAGCTCAAGCAGGTCCATGAGAGAGCCTTCAAGTCTCTGTGAACACCCCTGTTATCTCCACACAGAGATTCTACTTCTCAAAGCAGACAAAGGATAAATAGCTGTAGGCATTTCCACTTCCAGGCAGGTTTCCATCACTGATATTCTCCAAGCCCTGGTATTCCCAGCTACAAGGTCACTTGAGAAATTCTGCCACTCTCTTCACTATTCTTCAGCTTTTTTACCTGCCAACAACATAAAACTTCACTTTTCTCAAAAGCCAGTTTAATTCTGACATCCACATCCCAACCTTCTCGTGAACTGGATGACCTCCTGATCTCAGCTGCTGAGCCACACTCAAAAACCACAGGACACAGAGCAGCAATCACGGCATCCCAGTTCCAGTGCTGGTGGTCACCCACTCTTGGTTTGCAGGCAATGTTGGAGGGGCTGCAAGGCCCAGGCAGTTTGGGTGACTCGTGCTCTGAGAGCTCAGCTGTCTGCAAAGGGAGTCCAGGCCAAAGGAGTCAGAAATAAGCATCTATTCTGCACACATGGTCAGCCCATGACCTGGGCAGATCCTCAAGCCTCTGGCCTGCTGAACCCATCACAGGAGCCTGACTTGAAGCTGCTTGGCCCAAAAATCCACCTGTGTGCTGAAGCAGCACCAATATGCCTCCTGTCGGCACAGATTGTGTCCCTAACAGCAAATGAAGCAGTGTCAGCCAGTGCTGCAGGACCACAAATGTTTGTACTGATAAACTGTTGGAGACATTCATGGCGTGCTCTTAATTCTAACTGGCACTTCCCCAAACATTTTTCTGAGGAAAATGCAACAGCCAGGACAAGGTAAGTAGAGTTCCTGAAAGGTTTCCTCAAGGGAACAATTACACTCTTTTCAGGATGAGGTATAAAATAATCTGAGTTTGCCTTAATGCCATAAAAGGCTCCTGGATCTGCTTAATTTACAAGACAGTCATAGCAAGCTGGATCCCCAGACCTTGTCATGGATTTCTTGAGGGCTCACTGAATCCATGATGCTTCAAAAGAAATATTTCAGGCCATTGACATCAATGCTTTCTGCTGAAAGCTGGGTTTGTCATATATCCTGGCCATTGCTAGTGCCAGATCAGTCACACTGATTCAGAAAAAAATTGTTCTCATTTTTAAATGGGAAAACTGAAATTTATCTCTCTTCTAAATCTGAAATTTATTTTAACTTTGACTGAAGGAATCTCTGATAATGATATAGCTCAGTCTCTAGAGTTCACTCAAACCTTGGTCTTGTCTAAGATAGTCAGTAAAAGTGTCAGTCAACAGACAAATGTTCACCAGGAATGGAAACAAATTACTGAATCATTTAGGACTGCTTATTAAAGCCATAATTTTCTATCACAATTGAACCTAGCTAACTGAAACTAGTACCTAAGAATAGTCTACTTTGCTTTAATTTACTCCAATCATTTCAAGCATCAGCTTAAAACTGTTTTATCTTAACTTTCTTTTCCACACACTGAAATTTTCATCTAGCTTTGACCATATCAGTAAATCATCTCAATGTCTACTTATTCTGATGTTTATTTGGGTTTAGGTCTATATCAATTAGTTCAGTCTTCAGGGATGTTGGTCTGAGACTGAATTCAGCTTTTTAAAGGTCAATGAACAGCCACTCTACAAGTTATTTATACAGAATATTCACAGGAAATTAATTGCATAAATGCATGCTCTTTTAATAAATAATCAATTTTATACTGCTTTAAGAAATGCATGATTGGCATGAATATGTCTCTTGGCATATTAATCTGTTTTATAAATAGTGGAAATCATAATTACTGGAGGTAAAATGGCCATAATACAGATGGAGAAAATATGCTAAAGAGGAAATTACTCTCTGTGAGTGAAATTTAATTATTCTACAGAAGTCTCAATCCTGACATTGTAGAAATCGCGCAATCCCTTCTGGATACAAATAAATATTGTAAATTCAGTACTTTACCCTTCTAATGGTAAATTATTTTTATCCAACACTTCAACTTAGCTCCATCTTTGTGTATCAACTTCCTTAATCCTTGGTTTGTCACTGAATATTTATTAGGCAGAAAGGGAAAGCCTTTTAATTTGAATGAGCACTGGGTGATTGTCTGTCACTAACCTGCTTTCCCACAGAATAATGCTCAGGAGGGAAAGGGTTAAGAAGTCTTTGAAAGCACTTGACATATGCAGACAGAAGGGTGAGAAAGCTGATCCTATACAGCAACTGTGAGGGCATTGGGGGAAGAGATGGTAATGGACGAGGACAGAGGGAGACTGTCAGGCCACAGGCAAAAGAGGAAGAAAAATACCTTGTCTGGGTAGTAAAAACACCTTCACCTGGGCATTTTACCTGTTCTTTCTTCAAGCACTAGGAAAACACTTTAACTGAAAATTTTCAATACTACAGAAAAAAATCACTTGCCCTGTGCTGATTGTACTACACCAGATTTAGACAGAAACTATGATCACAAAATGAATTCCTCAGTTACTCCCCTCCCCTGTTACACTCAGGTATCTTCCCCTAAAGTCTTCTCTCCACTGACACTGAAAGCAAAGATTGGTCACAGCTGCCCAGCAGAAGGATCAGGTTTCTGGGACATGGAGGTGAAGCAGTTCTGCATTTGCAAGGCACACAGTGCATGGCAGAACAGCCCCTCTCAGCAGAACAGATCTATGGCAAAGCTCAGCACCATGCCCTGCCTGGAGCATAAGCCATGCTTCTCCTGCTCTTCCAGAACCAAAACTGGGATATCCTAATGGGAATTGGGCGTGCTTTAACAGGTAACCTCTAGGCAGCTATCAGATGCTGATAGATGCATTCATAATGAAGAGCAAGGAATGACAGATAAATTATTGGTATTTGTGACTTCAAAGGCACACCCCACTCTGCTTTCTTGTGGTAGATGCTAGAACTCAATGTGTCATTGTGGAATTTTTATGCTGTTCATAGGTGGAAATAGAAGCATACCTGATTCTAATAAGTGACATTTGTTGCTAGGGTAGGAAGTTTTCACAGGATTATATGCAAAAATAAAACATAAAATAGGAGCCTTAACTTCCTGACATAATCCTTTCCTGACGGGGTTGAGATTTCTTTTTGTTATTGTGTGAGCTCAGCAGATTCAGCCTAAGCACAGCTCATCAGCTTTCTATTTCTGCTGTCACTGGGTAAGCATATGTCACAATTCACTGAACACCTCAAAGTCATTTACCAGCCCCTTCTGAAATCAGTTCTGCAGCAGGATTTTCACAGGTGAAAAGTGAAAAGTACATGCTGGCAACTTCACATTACTGAGCTGCCGGAAGGTCTGCCCAGGGCCAGGACAAAGGGTATCCATGTTTTACTCCTTGTGTAAGTATTCACACAGGATAGTCCCAGAGCCATAATGTTGAAAGGAAAAGGAGCTCTCTGTTACTCCCGTAGGAGGAAAGCATTTCACCCCAGAAGGCATCATCTCTGGGAATTGCAGGGATCACTCTGAAGTTTACAGAGCACACTAACTGATGTACATGTGCCCCCCTGGGCTGTCAGACACTGCCCTTCCCCTGCCTGCACTCGCCATGGATGCTGCCGGGACATTGGGCCTGTGCCAAAATGCCTGGCCCTGAGCAGGCTGTTCCTTGTCAAGAGCATCACCAAATGAGACACAGCTGACTCTGGGCCTGCCTCCTTTGTGGCCAGGCAGGAAATACTGGTATGGGTTTGTGACTGAAAAACTCAAAACCTTTAGGCTGGCCTTATAGGGGCCAATGTAGCATGGAAAGAAACTTCCTCAGGCTGAACAAGGAGCTCAGGGCTGGTGTCTGCTGAGGGCCCGAGAGCTGGTGCCTGCTGTTTCAGCCCTAGAGCTGCTGAAACAGAGAGATCAGGAGGGTATTTAGGCAGCAGTTCTCCTAAAGGAATCATGACTTTGGGGGCTTGCAAGGTGAACACTTCCTTCAGTTGAAATCACAGAAACAGGAGCTTTCTCCAAAGGGAAGAAAGATGATAATCATCCATGTCCATCTCAATTGCTCTGAGAATTTAAACAGTTAAGCACATTTAGTAAAATATATAAACCCCAATTCCTAAAATGCCATATAAACCATAGATGAGAGAACAGTCTGGCAGGGCTCTACAACCCATGAAATGGAACCTTCTGGGCCAGACGGCAACAGTTTCTGGCACAAAGTGCAGTCTGGGCATAGCTTGAGAGTAAGGGCAGACTACATGGGAGTAAACTCAGTCTTGAAGTGCTAAAGAACAAGAGGTATGGACCAGGAAAGAGAGGATAAAAGTTGATTTAACAGTTGGCCTTGACATAAACCTTCACTTGACTGGTTCTTTGGTAACCAGGATTAATTCAGGAATTTAGGAAGAGTTGTCACTTCATTCTCTTAGACACATGCAGACTCTAGGACAGAACATTTAAATAATTGAGAGGAAAAGATATTTTTCCAAACATCATTTTTGATTAGTTCATTTAACTGTTCAAAAAATTGCTGTTTAATATTCCAGAGGGCTTCCATAGGGGTCTCTGGTAATGAAGAAATCCTGGGAAGTAAGTAGATTACTTAATTCTGTTTCTTTCCTAAAACATGATGTGAGTAAGACACTAGCTTAAGTCTAATAAAACACCGTCTTTATTTCCTAAAGGACCTGTAATTGAACTTAGCCCAGTCACTGCTGCTGAAGCTGTAACACACTTCTGTACAAACTTTTGATGCTTTTTATGCTTATTAAGTTTTCTTTAATTTCAAAATGCCTAGGTCCTCTTTGCACACAAATAGGATAAATATATGGTAAATACAGAGAAGAAACTACTCAATTCAATTTTTTGGGCAATAATGTAATATTACTGCATAGGCTTGATTTTGTTGCGTGGATGGGTGAAGTGCAAAACCATTCTCTATTGTTATAATATAGCTTTTTCTTTGATGCTGCTTAGAAGTCCTAATGTTGCTGACTTCAGTACTATAGCAACTATTCATATCATGATACCAATAAACACTGAGCAAGCTAGGTCCTGACATGCACTCCTCAAAGACATGAAACACATAATATAATCAGTTGCACATGATCAAGCAGGTTTTTAGTATGGACTTCAGTGGCAGCTTGCATCTCTAGATGCAAAAAGTCTTTGATCTGTGTGTCAAAGCACAATGGTAATGAGTGTGCTCACTGAACTATACCTTTGTACTCCAGGTACATTTCACTCCTCTGAGTGTTGAAGTGATTATACAGAACTTCAGCAGCAACACTAATTAGCAAATTGCTGTCTCAGAGCCTCAGCATTTAACTCTATTTCATATTTGAGAGCATCACTGACTCTGCCCTTGTACCCTGTAAGTTCCACTCATGGTCCATCCTGGCACACTGATGGTTATACTGCTTTGACACGCAGTTTGAAAATGAAACAATCCCTTGTTGCACCATAGCTAACAAGAGCAAGGACCACTGATGAGTCTGTGGGTGCTTAACAGTGCTGACAAAGCTGGCCAGAAGTGTCTCTTCATGGCTCTCAGTTCCATCCCTTAACCACATCTGTATGGTTTAGCAGTGCTGCATGCCTCTCAGAGATGTTGCAAAAGGCTCTAGAGAGTAAACAAATTAGGAATTTGAAAATAAAATCTCTATTCTTGCTTCATTGTAATTCTGTCTCTCATTCCAGTGGAAAGTTAATTTTACACCTTTCAAACAAGCTTACTTATACAAAAGATTATTTGGCAAAGTACTGCTGAATTCTGCAGAGACATTAATAATTTGTCTGAAAAGAAACAATGTTGTTTTCTCAATGAGGCTTATTTAGAGGGGTATAGATATAAAAGTATTACTGGTAAGATTTACTTGTGTCAGCACTAAGAATTGGTTTGACTTGCAAAAACAATCAACTGGTGTAGCATTCTTGACTTTAAGCTAAAACTCATCTTGTGTCCTTCATGAGTGTGTTCTTCACTTACCCAATTTGATGCTAGACTAATCTACCATTCTGCAATTCCATTCCAAAAATAAAGAGGATTCCTTTGGTATAAGTATTTTTCATTTCCTCAATATTTGTCTTTTCTTCTTCAATATTAATATAGTCTCATTGTTTTTTAAGGTCAGAATGATTGCTCTGATGCAAAGTTTTCTGCTACTTTTTCCAGCTTAATGTCATAATGTCAAATTTAGAAGGTGCACATTCATCAGAATGCGTTTGTGTACCTCCATCACTGTTTCTGCATATCTCAAGTGTTACTCTGGAGTTCCCTAACTTTGCTGCCTGAAGCTGAACTGATACTATTCCCTATCACTGAAAAGTCCCATAGTGTTTAACAGTTTTAAAGGCAGCAGTATGTCAAATGTGAGCCTCAGTATCTTTAATATGAAAAAGTGTATGAGACATTTCCCACATACTGCTCCATGAACCCAACTTGCTCTTTTTAGTTTGTGCTGATGAAGGTTATTTCTGTAAGAAAGATATGCTGTAACTAGTGAAGATTTGTAGCTACAGTGCTGTTCTCTAGATTCTAAAAGATTTGAAATAAGAGGGTTTCTGCCTCCCACATTTGATATCTATACTCAGTGAGACTGGGTGAGGTGTAGAAATCAGCAAAAAGGCAATTTGTTACTAAGTAGATAACAAATGTCAGCTGTTTCCAACAGAGCAAAAATGAATTGCAGAGAACCTCTAACGCAAAACCTTAGTCCTGAAACAGAGCAAGAATCAAAGGGGATTGGACTGCATTTGTTCCAAATGCAGACCCTGCACCTTGCATGCATTCCGTATGGAGATCCTCTGCTGGAAGTCAGCAAGAGACAACAACTTCACTGGACAGAGAGCTGCATCCATCCAGAGAATAATGGCTGCACTGCTGCTAGAAGTAGATGCATTGTGCATGTCCCAGAATGGCTTCTTAATATGATTCATATGTGTTCCTATTTCCAATACTGAAAATCAACCAGGTATTTGGAAATAGTGCTACTAAGCATGAACTTTTAAAGGTGACTTTGTAAAGCCTAACTCTGTTGAATTTAGATTTCAGAAAAGCAAGTGGGCAATTAACTTTCATGACAGAGTTGTAGTTGAGCAAGACTGATAGTGACAGAAAAAAAAAATAAACCAACAAGAACCAAAACCACAAAGATGCAAACACAAAGCACTTATTCTCTGGATAAAAGTTTTCTTTTGAAATTTTAAAATGAAGAATCAAAGCTTCCTTTGGGCTTTTCTTAGCAATTAGTTTCTTAACAGAAGAATTTAATACCCATGGACAAACAAGATTAAGTGCTTTAAGAGAGATTTACCAGGGAAAAAAAGAATATAACTTCTTG
>WBNQ01028187.1:39839-64140 GCA_013401375.1 Spizella passerina | reverse complement strand
TTTAGCTGACCACACTGCCCTGCTTAGAGAACAGTTTGCTCTGCAGTTGCCACTCAGAGCAGCATTCCTCTTCACTGGGAAGAGGCAATCAGATGTCACACAGGAGCAGTTTTTGACCATGCAGGATGTCTTGCTCTTTATGTTCAGGCTGGCACTTTGTATTGTGATGCTCCCATCTGCTTTTGGGAAGAAAGTCCCTGCTGTGTGTGTGCTGAGGGGTGAAACAATTCCTGCAGATGTGAGGCAGAAGAGCCACTCTCCAGGGAAGCACAGAGCTACTGCAGAAGGAGCAAGGGTGGTTTTCTTGAGATAAGGCTCACCACAGATAAAAAGTGTAGTAAATATAATGTAGTAAGTATAGTATATATACTATATAGTAAGTATACAGGAAAAAGAAAGAATAAACAAAAGAAAGCAAGGTTTTGAGAACTTGTGGCTTGTATTTGCCAGCTTTACTGGAATACAGGTGTACAGTTTAGGAGTATGGTGTTCTGGTCTAACATTCTCTGATCTCCTTTTCCTTTCAGAAGAAGAATGTTTTCTTGATAGAAATGGCAAAGTAGCTCCCATTGCAGTGTGCCTGAGTATCCTGGGATTGTTTGTCATTGTGTTTGCCACCTTCCTGATCTCCAGGAGGAAGCCACAGAGAGGATATGAACGCATCTGAGGTGCCCCTTTGCTTCCAAGTGTGTGCAGCAAGCAGAGAAGTCACAGGAGTTTTTGCTTCTGCCTGGAATCTCCCTGCCCTGAAGGCACATTTTTAAGTGAGATGACACCATGTGTTTACAGCTAATGAATGTTTCTGGAAGGAGTTCTTTTAAGGTGGGAAGGAGAGAACTCACACCTTCTGCTTTAGGCTATTCTTAGCATCTAATTTAGATGTAGTCCAAAATGAGGAGCCTAAATTCTTCCTGTTGTCAACAAAGGAGGTCATTCAGATCACTAAGCCAGATTCCTAAAAATAGCTTAAAGCAAGCAGTATCACTATCCCCCAGAAAATCCATCAGGTTTGTTAATGATGGTTAGATTTATCAAAAGATAAGTCTGACCTTCAGGTGAATAAACCAGAGGCCCACAGCTACAGACAACCCTGCTAGGTGAGAGCTCACTGAAAGCTTTTTTCAGAACACAGTGAGTGCCAAAATCTCAGGGGGAATTGTCAGTGTGTGACTCCACTCACAAGCAAGTTCTCACCAGTCCTACACACAGTTACACTTCCTAAGCTCCTGGGTTCTCCCACTAAGCCCTTTGCAAAGTCAGAGTGGTAATTGTGACTCTTACCCTGGAGCTGAAGATGTTCCTGGTCTTCTGAGAGCTCAGGAATCCCCCATGTGCTGTTCAGACAAGGAGCTGTCACAGTGACCACACTGAGCCCAGGAAATGTCCTCTGCTGGGGCAACAGGGTGGTCCCTTAGTCCAGGAAGATTCCACACTCACTGGAAATGCCTGGGATTAAGTGGCCACCACTGGGGCACCTGCATGAAGTCCATGAGAAATGGAAATCCACTGATGCTGTATGGTCAGGGCTTCAGTGGGAAATAAAAGCTTGCACAGGCCTTGGACAAATCTGCCCAAAAGTGAGTGTTCTCCAGTGTGGTCACAGCTGAGCAGCTGGATTTTCATATGGAAATAATCTGGAGTTGCTTTAAAGCACACTGATACACTCTGTAGTCTATTTCCTGCTGAAGCAAAGATGATGGCATGAGAATAGTAATTGCTTTTGAGATTTAAGTCCAGCTCATGTTCTTTGTTGTAAGAAGGCAAAGTTCCTTGTCGCAAAAGATTTACATGTGCAGAAATGTGCACATACAGACACATACACATGTGCACATGCCACACAATCTGCTCACTGAAGCAAATGACATCAAGATGATAAGAAATTATGTACAAAAGCATTTGCAAAAGAGAAAATAATATTCAAGAAGAGCACACTTCCTCCAAGGAGTTAGGCTAATGGCTTAAATTTTACTAATAAAAGTTTGGCCTGGAAAAGGACTGTGGAATGGCACTCATTAAACAAAAGAAAGATGAAATCATAGGCAAAAATGCCTTGACAGTTTAATCTGTATCTAAACAAAAAGGAAATGCTGGGAGTCAATTTAATTTCTATGAATAATGGCCCAAATCCTGTGCAGTCATTAATGGTGATGAAACCTCACTGGATTTTCACTGGATAAAATTGATGGTTATGTCATATCAGATATTCCCATAAGTATTTTTAAAATAGTTTTGATATTTGACTAGTATTTCACCATTGCAAGTTTACTTATTTAAATGAAGAAAGAAAAGAAATTCTTCCGTTCTATGAATTAATTAGAGATGTTGGTCTGTGTGAAGCAGGAAACATGGCCAGAATGCTCTATAATCAGTATAATATGTAGCTGTGGAAGTAATTACAATTCTCTAGAAATGTTCCCTTTGAGTCTGAATGAACCAATAAATAAGAAAGATAAAGACAATTTTGAAGCACTTTTACACTTGGAGAAACATCAGAACCAGCTGTGAGCACAGGAACAGCTGAATACATTTATAAGGTACAAGAAATAGGACACCAAACTTTCAAGCCTTGAATACAGACACCATGATTTGGACTGTATTCAGTTGAATGCTCAAATTAAAATGTAAGTATTTCAATTATTCTTTTGCAAAAGGGCTCCAGCATTGTTCATAATGCTTAATGAGCTTTATTGAGCTCATTTTCCCTTCCTCCTTCCCCCCTTAGCAGACAAGCAGCCACTGGACTCAGACCTTGGGCCTAATAAGATCCCTCTAATTCTCAGGGTTACTTAATACTATGAATCTGTTGCTTAGAAAGCAGATTTTTATACTCAATTAAAGCATTCATCTTTTTTTTTTTTTTTATTGACATGTCTGGAGGAAAGGTAAATAGATGAAGAGCTTCCATTTGAAAATGAGCCTGTGCATGCAGTGGGGATCTCACTGTCCCAGTCTGCTACATGTGGCCATTTTAGCAAAAGCTGCCTAAAAAGCTCAGCACATGGTCTGGCCCCAGGCTGTTCTGCACAGGGATCAGACATCTTTCCCTTGTCAAAGCTGAGTCCCATTTCACGTGTTCTTTGGATTGTTGGATTGTGTGATCTGTGTTACTTCTACTGACATGGATATAGCATTTGCTTCTTCTGTTCTGAACAATTGCTTTATGTTAATAGTCCGTCTTTTAAAAAGGTCTGATACGAGCATGAGGACAGAAAAGAGCTACTAATGACTGCTAATTCTGTGGTTAATATTGTGACACCTGGCATTTTTACTAGTGATGCATAAATAATGTTTTCCCCCATAGGTTTTTTTTCTTTCTATAGTGAATCAACATGTTAGTATTGGACAATGTTTGGATTCAGATTTATCTGATTTGTTCTTATGCTTTTTCTTGCTATTTTTTGTTTGCTATTTTTATGAAGCTGCATTCTGCCATTTTACATGAATGATACTCTGGGCTTGCTCTTCGTGGCACTGGTGAAGTGCACATGATGCAAACCAATGAAATGATTGGATGCTCCCAGGAAATGCTGCCAACATGCAGCAAAATTAATCCAATGGAGTTAGTGCTTTACAGCAGTAGAGTACCCATTGGAGAAATCCTCACTGCATCAGGAGATCCCAGCCTTGAAGTGCAAGCTGTGGCCCAGCCTCACCTCCATCCCTGATCCCAAAACCCAACCAGCCTGCAGCAGGGATGTGTCAGCATAGCAGGGAGTGTTGCCTCTCCAGATTTAATGCTGAATTAGAATCAGACAGTGCAGCTGCTCCCTGAGCTGCTATGTGCAGCTCTAAAAGCTGATGCCCATGTTTATTTTCTGCCAGAATACAGGAATATTTTAGCTGGCACTTTTTAACCTAATGGAGTGGCTTTGAGGTCTCCCTCCTACTGGGATGACTCTGTAGGGTAATTCCGACTTGCTGTGTTGCCTGACTTGCTCTTTTGAAAATCTTGTCTGGGGAAGTATCTTGAGCCAAAAGTCCCTGAAAGAACACCATACACAAGGAGGACATTTGGTAAACTGCTTGCACACTAGGTGGGCCATGATGGCCATACTGTGGGGCAGCAGGGCAGTTTTGGCTGTGGGAGGAGACAAAGCTGCAGCTGGGTCCCAGAGTGACTCAGCAGCCCCAGCCCACCTCTTCCTCAGCTGCAGGCTCAGACCAACCCCGCCCTGGACCAGAAGGTGCTGATCAAGGTGATGGTGTGGGGCATTGATGATACTTCCACCAGGGGAACAGAGCTTAACTTCAGTGCAAGTGTGCGCTGCTCAGGAGGCCGTGGGGCCATCACAGGACTAGGAGGTGAGCACATCCCCACATCTCTGGTGCTCTGCTGCAGCTCCCATGCCAGACCATCCCCTGTGGTCTTTGCACACCCAAGACAAAATGAGGGTATCCCAGAAACACAATGATGTCACACTTAGACAAGTCACTGAGGAGTTTAAAAAGCAGGGTTTAATTTCTTTCAGTCCTTTCTGTTCTCTGATGGACAAGCACAAATTAAGAAACAGCTGTTAATTCAGTTGAAAGAGGAAGAGAGATTAGATTGGCATCTTGAGTATCTGAACATGGCTTGGCCGATCACTTCTAGCTTGCTATAATGTATGGCTGCTAAAAATAACTTGCTATGAGATGTAAGATATGCTCTTTATTTTTCTATTATTGGTGTTTCTGTAATAAAGGCTGTATTTAATCACTAGAGTGTGCAATGATTTTATCTCTGAAATGTCTGAGTGAGTCTCACGTGCTCTTCATGAAGCAAAGGTTCTTAGATGGACTACAGCAAAGCAGAAGACATGGTAAAGATGGGGGAGAAAAAACAATATGCTGCCAGCAGCTGATTGAGGAACTTGGCTGTTGGAAAAGTGCCAGTGAGGCTGTAACTTCCCTCAGGGATAAAATACCAGGATTACGCTTCAGTTCATTTCTGGTGTCAGAGCACATCCCTACACAATGGATAATTTAATGTCACAAGGTGAAAACTTTGCAAGCCCCTTTATTTGTCCTTCAGAAGAAAAGTAGGGGAGCAGGGACAGCTTGCTCTGCCCTTTGGCACTTGCTTGGCCTGGTACAGTGTTAAATTTGGTGCTAGGCTTGCACCTATTTAGTGGCAAGATTCCTTACTTGTTCATGTTTTAGAAGCTGGTGAATACACACTTGTGTGTGTGAAGTAAGCCCACAAAGGCTGCTGGTGTTTCAAAATTCTTTCTTGACAAGGTTTAGTGGCAGGTGGAGGAAAAGTCAACTATTTTACTTAAAGGCAAAAAGTCCCCATCTGTGAGTCACACCCTGGACTGTCCCAGAGGCACAAAGGTTTGGAATTCATTGAAGAAACCTTTGCATTAGAATATTTAGAAGAAAAAAGGAGGTGTATTTTTAAGCATCAATTTGAACAAAATAACAAGTGTGAGAAGAGAAAGATTTCTGTGGAGTTAACCCTTTGTGACTAAGGTGACAAGACTTGGACACTTTTTCCCTCACGTCCAGGGCTGTGGCCATTGCATGCCAACAAGGCAGGGGGATGTGGGTCTGAAGTTTATCTGCCACAGCAACATAACACTGCTGGGCTTTCAGCAGCATCTGGGCTTCCCCAGCTAGCCACAAAATGTCACAAAACATGTTTCTCTTTTTCTGTGAGCCTTACTGCCTATGGAATTGGTAGATCCCAAGTACTTTATAAAATTATAAACTAATTGACTCAGATTCTTAGCTATTTCTTCACAATTTTAGATAGGAGCATTTCCAACATGCAGAAACAAAATAAATGGCTGTTGGGAAAAGGAAGGTCAGGATATCCTGACTCAATGAGAGTCAGGATATGTGTGTTTATTAGAGACACTGATCTTGGTTTAGAACCTCAGTTTTACTGAGGCTTTCTTATATCACAAAAACGTTTGAAGATTGTGAATCATGAGTCCAGCCAATGTTTAACCTCATTTTACCAAGGAATGGCTTTTTTGTCATCAGGTCAAGGAAAATGAATTCATATTCCACATTACATTTTTCACAACCTGCTCATGGGAAAAATTGTTATGAGAAAACGGCTCAAATTTTTAATCAAAGCAGCTTTCAAAATATGCCCAGCTTCCACAATAAAATTAAAAAAAAAATATTGCCAACCCACCTACCCACTACATTGGTAGGTTCACCTGAGTGCTTCGGACCATGGACGTACACATCAAAGATATTACTGGTGTCACTGAGGAAATTATTATTCCTGCATTTAAGCTTTATTACATGGTACTTTCAAACATCTGCATGTACAGTCTGGTGATCCCTCCTGATTTTGCAAGCCTAAAGGCCCTGCTGGCAGGATGCCTCCACCAAGAGCAGATTTGCAATGCAAATGAGTTTGCCACTTCCATTAGTTCTGTTGCTAAAAGCCTCCTCTGCCACCTCTGATTTATGTACTGTAAAATATCTGTAGCTCTCCCCAATGTCAAACAGTTAAACCACATAAAATGCTGCCATCTTGTGTTTAGAGACAAATTAAACATGACCTTTAAAAAATCTCGATTATGAAAGGCAAAAGTAGGATCTACACTGTCAGCATCTTATGTTGAAGAAGATTGGAGTGAATGGATTATGGAAAAGTGGAAGCTTCACTTAATAATTTAGTTTTTAAAATCTCATCCGTAGAGCAAGTGCTGACCCCTCTTGCAGTCAGGGCCAAGAGATGATTTCCCCAAGCTGATCCGGTGTCTGTTTAACCTACTTGAACCTTCCAGTCACTGGTGTGAGGGGTCACCATGGCAAAGTAAAAATAGCAAGAGTGGAGCAAGCAGAGATTGTCTGCATACTGAAGATGCCCTTCATGTAAGAAAATGCTTCAGAGTATGGAGAACGCTTAAGACACTAAACACTGCCACTATTGCAATTGATAGCTTGTGTATTCCTGTAGTGAAAAAGCATGGCAGCTTTGCTATTTGTAAACAACAACTGGAAATACTTATTTTGAGTGTGCTGGGACTGGGCAGGTTTAGCAAGGCCCCGCACCGGGGTGGGCTGGGCCTTAAAACTGATAGATATTGGGAACAAATCCTTCCCTGTGAGGGTGCCAGGCCCTGGCACAGGCTGCCCAGAGCAGCTGTGGATGCCCCATCCCTGGAAGTATCCAAGGTCAGGTTGGATGGGGCTGGCACAATCTGGGCTGCTGGAAGATGTCCCTGCTCAAGGGAGAGTAATGTAATATGATGAGCTTTAAGCTCCCTTCCAGCCCAAATCATCTATGGCTCTGTGGCTTGCAAAGCTCCAAAGCCTGAGGGAGCAGAACAGATCCTGACGCTTTCTGATCCCACCGCTCCGTGACCTCCTCTGCTGCCCGAGGCGGTTTTGATGCTGGATCTGGGGATGTTGAGGTACTCGACGACGCACACCTTTGTGTGTTGCTGTCCTATTACAACCCCAGATATCATTCCTGAAGGAGCACGCTCAGCTGAGTCCGTGCACCCACAGGGCCGACAATCCTTCAGCGACACGCATCGTTTCACATTTAAATGAAGTTTATTCCATCGGCCCTCTCAGCGCCGTTCCTCGGTGCCGCCCAGCCCCGCCCCCGACAGCCATTTCCGCGGCTCTCCCCGAGCGGGCCCCGGCCGTGCCCGGCTCTCCTCCCGGTGACGCGCTCCCTCCGCCCGCTCCCTCCCGCCCCCTGAGGGCTTTCCCCGCTGCCGCCCGCGCTCCCCAACATGGCGCTGGCGGCGGCCGAGCGGGGTCGCGGCTGCCTCAAGGCGCTGCGCCGGCTGTGAGTGCGGGCCGGGGGAGGCCCGAGCGGCCCCGAGCGCGGGCAGGGGCGGCCGGGCCGGGGGCAGCCGTGGGTGCGGGCCGGGGGCGGCCTGAGGAGCCGCGGGGAGCTGCCCCCAGCGAGCACGGAGCCCGCTGCCCGGGCAGGAGGGGAGGGGGCTCTGCGGGGCGTGAGGGGACACACAGGGAGCCCGGGCTGCTCTGGGGGCAGGAAGAGCAAATAAACCCTCGTGGGCCCTAGGGAATGGTTGTGGCAGCTGCTGCGGGTGCCCTGAAGCTGCCCCGGCCCCGGGGTCGGTCCGCAGGCTGTGCGCAGGGAGGTGACCATGACAGCTGTGTATTCAGTGTTTAATACATGCACAGATTCCTCCTCTGTTACAGCCGAGCTCTGCTTGTGTGGTGTCGAGGACGGCCCGTGTCTTTTTGTCCGATAACGCTTAAAGAATGCTGGACTTGATCCAATATTCCGACTTTGTTTTACATGCTAATTAAAACAGTTCCAGGAGTTTGTTCTCACAGCTCTATCCAGTCAGTGCACTGCTGTTATCTCATTCAGTTAGCATTAATCATGTGAAGTTGAACTTTCCATTTCTAAAAGTCTCCATAGCTCACTCTTGCTCTTTCACATTCTTTTCTCTTGCACCTTTGCTCCAAAAAAGCAGCTTCTTTTGCCTTTTTAAGCTTTTTTTATTTTATGTTTGCTCACGTCTTCTTTCCCAAATACTTCATGAGTTGGCCTCTCTGTAATAAATAAATGTGTGTTTGATTTATTTTTTGGCTATTCTGTCCACCAAAAAGAGTTTTTTTGCTTGTTTGTTTTAAGAAAACTCCTTGATTATTTCTGTTTGAATGCTACTAAAAAAGCATGGGGATAATTTTTATTGTGTACAAGTGAAAATACTTAGGAAGAGATCTGGTGAAGTTTGAGCAACTTCCCTTGTTACAACTGAATGTGTTCTGTGTCAATGGATGTATCAAAATTTTTAGTGCTGTCCTTCTCTCGCCTGAAAATAAAAGTAGCTCAGTTGCCACTTGTTCATATGCACTTGTAACACTTCTGTCCCTTTATAATTGCACAGGCAATGGAACCAAGTACGAATATTTGTGAAATGGGCCTCAACAATAGGTATGAAATTTCACTTCTTTAGCTACTAGCTTAAATTGCTATGCAGTGTGGATGGTTTTAGAGTATTTGTTGCTGAAAGACTGCAGGGTTTTTTAATAAATATTCAGTATCTTCACAGTTTCTGGAAACAGGAACCTGTGTGTTCCTGTTAGCTAACAAAGAGAAATCATCTTTAATGTTTAAACAATATTTTGTATAATTTTACCTATAATAATTAGGTATATGGAAATTAATGAAAACTATTTATTTTTTGTGATCTTCTCCTCTTAGTGCTTTTCTGATACAAAAGTTGCAAAGTCTGTGAGAATTGTTTTGTGGGCATAATGGTATTTAAAAAATATATGAAGGAGCATAAAGGGGTTTAGCAAGTTTATTTAAACTCGCTCTGTGGTCATGTTATCTAAAAAGTTATGTTTGAGAATTCAGAGATCTCTTTTCATTTTATTTAGTTTTAAGCTATTTAGTTCTGACTGAGAAGTCTCTGTCAGTGCTGGCCTTATACTTCTGTCAAGTTGTGGCTGCTGTCATGACAATTTTTAGAAGTTTGTAAGTCACTGATTAAAAAGCCAAAACCATAAAAATTTATACCTTTTTATTTCTTTGTCACTGTGTATCAAGGGGGAACAGTGCTCTTCATATGTGAATCACTGCTGTTGTGGGGGACACAACAGTTTTGATTGTTTCCTAGTTAGTCCAGAAGGTACATAGCACAACTATAAGCATCAGCTGTTATGTAGAAGTGGTCTTTTTTAGGGTTAGGATATATTTCTTGAATTCTATAAAAGAAAAAAAAAGGCTTAAGGCTATTTCTGCATAAGGACTCTGAGTTAAGAATTTGAAGAGCAGCTTGAAAATGCTTTTGGATGAAGCATGCTTTTTCCATTATTGAAGAAATGCATAAACTTCATAAATAATGTAAAAGAAACCAGAATTTTAAAGTTGCTTTGTTTCCAAGGATGTTTCTGTGGCTTGGTTTCTTACTGTGCTTCATCCTTTCAAACAGGAGGTCACAGCATAGGGAAGATCCTCATTGCAAACCGAGGAGAAATCGCCTGCAGGGTGATGAGAACAGCCAAGAAAATGGGGGTGAAGTCTGTGGCAGTTTATAGTGAAGCAGACAGGAATTCCATGCACGTAGCAATGGTGAAGTATATTCATTAAATTTGTGGCTGATGTTCATTCATAACAGTATTTTTCATTGATAAGTTCCATGGGTAAAGCAGATTTGGGTGCTGATGCAAAGTTGATTCTCACTGCTGTAGACCTATTGCAAAGTTTTCCTTGGATGGATGGAAAGTTTGCCTGGTCTCTGTCTCAACACCTGACAGCTTTAAAGGAAGTGCATTCAAGTTTGGCTCTCAGACTCTGGACAGCCAGGAGCTAGAGAATAGACTGTGATTCTGGGGAAAAAGTCAGAATTTGTTTCACCCAGTTGAGCCTCTCCATGAGGAAAGGCAGTGATTTAAACTGCAGTCTGATAAGTGATATAATTAGCATGGAAAGTAATTTAAATTTGCTAGTAACCAGTCTCTGTTGTGTGTATTTTTGTAAGACAGGCAGATGAAGCATATTGCATTGGTCCACCACCCTCACAGCAGAGTTACTTGGCCATGGAGAAAATACTGCAGGTGGCCAAGGTCTCAGCAGCACAGGTAAGGAGATCAATAACATTTTCTGTTACTTGCATGTCTTTAGTTCTTTATTATTGCTCATCTTGCATTTTCTTAATGAGCTGTGAAATTTCTGAGCTTTCTAAGCTAAACTGATACAAAAAACAGGCTGGTAACATTTTTCTGTTTTAGGCTATTCATCCAGGTTATGGTTTCCTCTCAGAAAACACAGAGTTTGCAGAGCTGTGTAAGCAGCAGGGAATCATCTTCATAGGTCCTCCTTCATCTGCTATCAGAGATATGGGTATTAAAAGGTATCTATTTCTGATTTATTACTTGGTTGTGCAGTTTACAGCCTGGCAAAGCTGATTTTGTTAACAAATGACCAGTTGCTCTGTAATTGTTTTATTGTGTCAATTTGCATTATATTTTTGCAGTTTTCTTCAAAGGAATAAACTCCAGGTTTATAGATTCATTTAGGGACATAAACAGTCCAGATAGTTCAGTTATTGGGATTTTAGTAATTAAATAAGTAATGATTCTACTTTTTCAGAATTGAAGCATTGCAGTGTATAGGTAAAGGTTCAGCAGTCAGGTTGGATAGGTCAAAAGAGCAGTGGAAAAGAAGCACCAAATTATCAGGGTTATTGTGGCTCATGTAAAATTATAAGTTTAGTTCGTCACAGAGAATCTTATTCTTAGTTTCTTAGATCAAAGAAAGACTTTAAAGGTATGAAGTATAAATCAAGAATATGGAAATGAAGTTATTACTGACACAAGAACTGTGTAATCATAGAGAGAATTAACTTTATCACCTCATAATGTGAGAATAAATTGCCTCAGTAATTTAACAAGCTTTGCATGCATTTTGAAAATTAGAGTTGTTATTCTTGAGTGTTTTATGTGTGATATGAATGTAGCCTGTGTAATGAAAAGTTTTGCCTTTGTACAACTTTAAATATTGTAGTGTTTTAATTTGGAATTGTTAAATTTTGGCATATATAATGTGGAAAAACCACTCAAACTAAAGTGTAATCCTGCTAGGAGAAACAAAAATGTTTGTTGGAAGCATGTGCTGAATTACAGTCCAATGCTGTGTAACCACTGTGCAAGTAGTCCTGTTGAGGTCTACTGTGGAACTGTTCTCATGGAGAGAATTCACATTGGGAGCATTAGACAGGTTGGAGCTTAAAGTAAGAAAAAAATATTTTTATCATTCTAAATATAAAACTGTTCTGTCAAAGCACTTCCAAAGCTATAATGTCTGCTGCTGGCGTTCCTGTTGTTGAAGGTTATCATGGAGAAGATCAGTCTGATGAGTGTCTAAGGGAACATGCCAGGAGAATTGGATACCCAGTAATGATTAAAGCTGTCCGTGGGGGTGGAGGAAAGGTAAGGAACTCCTCTGTTCATCCTGTGCTGTAAAGTTACCATGGCTCAGGATCTGCAACTCAATATTCTAAAAGAAAACAAAAAATGGGAAAGTACTTTGTGCTAAAATTTATTAATGGCCAATCTAGCACTATGAAATCTCATTTCCCTTTGATATGCAGAAGATAAGTAGCTGGAATAAACTGGAAGAGTTTTGTTTGTTTCAATTGATCTCCAGTAATTCACATGAACAGAAAAGTTATGCTCTGAATTTATGCAAAATGAGATGACTTTAAATTGTTACTCTGTGATAGCTTCTGTGACTTCCTTTGCTAACAGTTTTAAATGTGGCATAAGAAATGATTAGAAATACCATTTTGTGTCTAGATATTTTTCAATGAGTGGTGAACTCCCAGTCTAAATCAGATTCTGTTCTGAAATAAATGTCTATAAAAATTACTATAGAAAATTTTAGTTATTTCCAAAACAGCTAGATTTATTTTGTAAAAAATAAGTTTTTCTTTGCCAACCTTGGAAAATTTCTATAATGTTTAAGGACAAAATTGAATTTTGTGCTCACTCATATCAATGGAATGATAATATCTATTTTTTATACTTCTTGTGACACTTTCAGTGAGACTTAGTTGGATTATCTTACTGAAAGCTGATACACAATTCTGCTAAAGTTTATGAAGGAAAGAAAAAATATTATTTTTAAGCTAATTTTCACTCTGTGTGTGCAGCAAGGTTTTTCATTGTGCATTTTTAGCTATTTAGATAAGCTTTGTTCTTGTATTTTAGGGCATGAGGATTGCTCATTCAGAAAAGGAGTTTCTGGACCAACTAGAATCAGCAAGGAGAGAAGCAAAGAAGTCTTTTAATGATGATGCAATGCTGATTGAGAAATTTGTAGATAATCCAAGGTGAGAAACTGATGTTTCAATATAAACACTGTAATGTTTATTCTACTTAAATAAACATAAATAGCTTAGTTTAGTTAAATAAACATAACCAGCTTAGTTGTAGGATTAAAATTGGTTTTGTATGTCTGATTTGCACTATGAAATTTGTTAATTTGGTCAAAATTGTTTATAATTTATTGAATTTCTTGTAGTGGCTTTGTTTTGAATGACAGGAATTAAAATGCTATTGCTTGGGAGATGTGGCAGTGAGATGTCTAAAACTGATTTACATCTAGGAAAAAAATCACTATAATATTCAAACTATAGACCTTAGTCCAGCTGTGATGGTGTTTCTGCTGCCCTCAGGTGTCCCAAACCAGTTATTTAACCTTCCTCTACTTCAGTGTTTCAAACAGAAGAGTCTTTAGCTCACGCCTGCCCTGTGAAACTGAACCAATTTATTTTTTATAAAGAATGTCTCAGAGGTCTGTTTGACACTCTTGTACTTTACATCTGTTCTTCCTTGAAGCATCACTATAGGGAAAGCATTTATTCCAAAGAAATTGAGGGTCCTCTTATGCTGTCAGGTGGACATGACAAAAACTCATTGCTGGGGAATTTCTTTTGCCAGGATCAGGGGATTGTCAGAGTGGTCACGTATTTTTATTAGTTTTATGCATAGAATAAACTTCTGCCACCTAATAGTTGTCCTTTGAAATGGTGTTTTGAGGTGAACAATATTATTCCTGAGCCAGCACTGCTGTTGTCTCTTGTGAATTGCTGCATGGTAAATTATAAGGGAAAGAATCATTATCAAATTAATAGCTAAGTGGTTTTACTTTTATTATAATAACTAAGAAAGAAGCAGCAGCCTTCAGATATGTGTCTTGTTTATCCTACAATCTATGAGATTTCACTGCAGTAGTTGGTGTTAGGAATCCTCTTTCATTTAGAAGATTAAGTAAGTCTAAACCAGTAAAATCCAGCATAATACCAGCCTCACTTTACATTTTTGGCATTTATTTAAGGGCAGACACTTAAACTTATAAGAAATCCTATTAAAATTGCAAGTTTGAAGTCTGTTTGGGGCATTAAAATACATTAAAACATTTATTTTTATGGAGCAGGCATGTTGAAGTCCAGGTATTTGGTGACCAGCATGGCAATGCAGTGTATTTGTTTGAAAGAGACTGCAGTGTGCAAAGGAGGCATCAGAAAATCATTGAGGAGGCACCAGGGGTGAGCAGAAAATTGTTAATATTTTTTATAAACTGCCATGTTTTTATAGTAATTGCTATCCCCCACTGAATGTATGTAGTGGGTAATAATTTATTTGTAATTCTCAGACCTGTTTTACTTTTGCTGCTGAAGATATTCTAATTGAAAAAAAAAACTAAATTCTTTAGGAAAGTGGATTCTCAAAGAAGTATTATGTAGATTTCAAGTGTAACATAGATCAGGGTTTTACTGCAGTTGTTAATTCTGTTCAATATTCATGCGTACCAGGTTTTATATCACCAAACTTAACAATAGTTTGTAATCTTATTATTATTATTTACAGCCAGGAATTAGTCCAGAGGTTCGAAGGAGACTTGGAGAAGCTGCTGTCAAAGCAGCTAAAGCAGTGAATTACGTGGGAGCAGGTGAGCCTGGGGAGGCGCAGCTTTTAACTTAGTCAGACTTCAAGTCTCAAGCAAATGGCATCTGGTTGTTTTCAAGTATGACACACATCCCTCAAATTTTTGAGGTTTAAGCAAGTAATCATGTAGTTAATTCTGATCTAATTACAGATTTAAATTAGCATACCTGAACTCAAGACCAGTGGCAGCTGAAGGATAGAAAGAAAAAATTTCAGGGCAGATAATTTGGTCAGCTCAACTGTTGTTGGAAAGTGAGCATTATGAATTAGGAAATTTGAGCTGAGCAAGGGGAAAATAATTTTTCTTTTAGCATAGAAAGGGTAATACCTTATATGCAAACAGTAGTCTTTAAAGTGAGTTGTGATTTTCTTTTTAAAGCCCACACCATTTCCCAGATGAAAAATAACCTGAAATTATTTTTGACTTTGTTTTCTCGCTGCTTTCTTCGGATATTTATTTTAAAAAAATTACATACCCTATGAATATTCAGAATACTTTCAAAGAGTCTTGATGCACTTTTTAAAGTGCTAATGAAATGCAGCTCTTGCTGTAGAGAATGGCTACTAAACAAAGGTTATGTAAATGTACAAGGAAACAACCCTTCTGCTTTCAGATCTCAATTTTGTGACCCTTTCAGATTATTTGTATAGAATTTAATGGAATTCAGTGTGTCTGATTGAGAAATAGTAGTCTTAGCATAGTTGAATTAAGTGTCTTGGATGTCTTTTCCATAAATGGACACCTAAGATGCTCTTAGGTGAAGTGTCCTTTTGTTAAATACTTCAGGAACAGTTGAATTTATTATGGACTCCCAACATAATTTTTACTTCATGGAGATGAATACCAGGCTGCAAGTAGAGCACCCAGTTACAGAGATGATCACTGGAACAGACCTGGTGGAATGGCAGCTCAGGGTGAGTGTTAATTGATTTTACATGGAGAGTTGCTCCTGAGTGCTGTGTGACACTGCCTGTGAGATGGGTTTCCAGATCCTCATCTCCTGCTCAGCTGTCAGGGTAGAGTTTCCTTTGCTCCACAGGAACATCTCACATTGCTGTATTGGATGTAGAGCATTGTGTAGGTGCTCTGAATTTCAACCAGCTGTGTAGAGAGAAAACATTTTTAAAATGTGTTTAGAGACATCAACAGTGTGGAAAGTGGGAGAGAGTGGGGTCCTGATCTTTCCTTTGCTGTGTTGTAAGGTTTCTAAAACTGCGATTGAAATGGATCTGTGACCCAAAAGTCAATCAGACTGTAGGAGGAAAAAATCCTCACAAAAACCTGTGTCTGGTGTTATACCAGTATAGCCACATTCTGAAATAGATGTACAGTGAGGTGGACTGGAGCAGTGGATTTCCTCACATACCCAATTTGCACAGACTATTCACACGTTTGAGTGATCACAGGAAGTTTTGGGTATTAGGGAATTTGAAATAAATCCCAATTCTGTTTGCATAAATCCAAAAGTGAGGACAACAGCTTAAGTAGTGTCAGATTAAGGGTGGGGAAGTGTAATCAGAAGGAAAATTAAAATGGCAATGCTGATGCAAAAAGAAGGAACATTTGTCTTCGATATCTGGGCATGAAAATTGAGTTAGAGCTGAATCCCGAGTTAGAGCAGGAATCAAACAACAACAACATTGGAAGAAAGAGAGAAACAAAGTGGACAGGTTCTTGGCAGTATTTTTCTCCTTGTGCTTTTTAAAATGTACTTCCTAGTTGTTCATATTTAGAAGAAATATGGTTAATATTTCATATATCAGCATTCCAGAATATTGATCCTGCATTAAAGAAAAAAACTATTGTTTTCAGGTTGCAGCAGGAGAGAAGATTCCTCTAATGCAGGAAGAGATCCTGCTCCAGGGCCATGCATTTGAAGCTAGAATATATGCTGAAGACCCTAATAATAACTTCATGCCAGGAGCTGGGCCCCTGTTGCACTTGTCCACTCCCCCAGCAGATCGTTTCACCAGGATAGAGACTGGAGTCAGGCAAGGTAAAACTGAAGGCAGTGATGGAAGAAGAAATAATTAACATCAAGAACTCACCTTTGTAAGCATTTCCCTCTTTGGCCTGAATAAGTTTGTCTAAAAGAGTGTTATTATAAAGACAAATCCCTACAGAATTATTCTTCCTTATCATTTTCCATGTACTTTTGGTCAATCACTGAGTATTTTATTTACCTCTTCTTTACCTGTACCGAAATTAATGTCCACTGGTTCATGGTGGTGATATTTTCCTCACTGTTTAGCAATCCTGCATTCTGATTGCAATAAGAAAATTGAATTTGAGTCATGTTATCTCTACAAAAATTTATAAATTTATTTATGAATTTATAAAATTTAAAAAAAATCTGTGCTGAAATTGTCCTTGAAATTGAAATGCCAGGTCACATCATCATGTCCTTAAACAATTTTAATCTTGAGAGAAATGTGGCCATGAATTGGCCCGAGTTGGATGCCATGTGCCCAGTACTTTGCATTACCAACTTTCATAAATTCATGGTTGCATGTTAGAGCATTTTTGTTTATTGCCATGTTCCAGGTGATGAGGTTTCTGTGCATTATGACCCCATGATTGCCAAGCTGGTGGTGTGGGCTGAGGACCGCCAGGCAGCGCTCAGAAAGCTGCGGTACAGCTTGCACCGGTACAACGTGAGTGAGGGGAGCCCAGTGTGGTACCTTGAGCCATCAAAGCATGCAGAAAATACTGCAGTAAAACAAAAGTGCCTTCCAAAAGGGAGCCTGCATTGCTACTGCATTTCAAATCCATTAGTTGTTTGCAGAAGTTGTATTTTTTCCCAGTTTGCAAACTGTTTTCATTGGGGAGTGAGTGAAAATATGTGTGAAGCCCAGTTGTACACATAGATTTTTGTGTTATCTTCAGTTTAAATGTGCACCTGGGACTTTGTAGAAAGGTAAGGCTAAACAACATTTTCACCTGTGCTGTGAGCTTTCTAAGATTTAAATGGTTTCTTTAGTGGAATTTATGGCAGACAATGTTTGCTTGTAATTTTGAATTTATAAAAGGAACAAAGTTTTTAGACTATACATGTGGTGAAGAAATCTGCTGTCAGTTCTTTTTAAGAAACATTCAGTTTTTCCCCTATGGAAACTACAGGTATTATAACTGTTTTCAAAAGTGGAATTCAGAAGTTTTGGCTTGAGGTGAGACTGAATATTACTTGTGCAGAACTAATTTACACTTTTAAATCAACAACGTGAACGTCATGTTCACGTGCCTGAGGGAGTGAAAGTGTTGGGCTCCTGATTGTTTTAGCTAAAAATGAAATTTACTGCAAGACAAAGAGATAAAAGAATTCTCTTGGTTTTTCCAGAATTTTCTTAGCAGTTCTGTCAGTAAATGTTGACAGCATAACATGGTTACCAGTTTCAATGATTTCTCTAAAATAGTGATGTTGTTTCATTAGGTATTTTGCACTATAGGAAATGGGTAGTAGCTAGTAAACTTACAGAAGTCCCTGTTCCTACTTTTTACTATTAAAAGATCAAATATGGGATACTGAAACTATTGTAACTCATTTTTAATAAGAAGCCCTTGTTAAGTTAGGAATGTTCTTTTAAATACTCAGAGCACAATTTTCCAAAAGTAGGTTTTTCTCTGAAATTGCCTCCTGTTACTGTTCCCAGGAAACTTTGCTCAATTTCACAGTGGACAAAGGCAACATTTAGAAAACAGAATGCTTTTGAGAAAGCAGCTCTTGGGTTTTGTTTTGGTTTTCTGTCTTTTTACAGTCCGTGGTTTTATTGATAGTAAAAAAACAGACCAGTTGAATTAATTACATTCTATTGATAAACTTTGGGAGCAAAAAGCTGTGTATTCATAACTCAGTTTGGCAATATGCTTCTGTTCTGTTTCTTTACAGATTGTAGGATTAAGCACCAATATTGATTTCTTACTGAGCCTGTCAGGACACCCACAGTTTGAGGCTGGAAATGTGCACACTAATTTCATTCCTCAACACCATGATGAACTGTTTCCAGCCAAAAAGGCAACACCACATGAAGTTATGTGTCAGGCAGCTCTAGGGCTCATACTGAAAGAGAAGATGCTAACAGATGCTTTCAGAGATCAGTCAGATGGTAAGGATCATTGTTTTGTATTGTTTTATTTTATGAGTTCACGTGCAGTTGCTTAATTTGGATGTTCTTTCTTTGCCCTACTTTGTGTCTGCTCAGGGTTCTGTGTTCTGGCATCTCCTAGATATTTGCAAACAGGGCAGAGTATAACTTTTGTTAAGGGTCAGATAGGGAATGTGTCACCACTGTAGTGTCCAGAGCACTTCCCAAAGCCCTTCAGACAGGCACTGCCTGAAAGACCTTGGCATTCATGGTCAGTGACACTGTGAGCTCTTTGCTCTTGGTAAGCACAAGCAGTGACCTTCTGTCTCTGTTACTCCTACAGCTGGCCAAGCTCTTCAGACAAAACTACCTCTGCTTTGAATGGGAGAGCCCTGGGGTTTAATGGAGCCTTCACCTAAAGGTTAATCAGGACCTGCTGTGGTGTAGTTGAATTCTGATGCTCTCTGGTCCTGTTCAGGGATGTGTTCATGGAAAACAGCCAGTGCCCTTCTTAGTGTCATGTTTTCACACAGCATCCATTTATTCAGTGTTGGAGATCAAGGAATTGTCACTCTGTCTGACTACAGTAATTCCCCAGTCTTTTCTCTGCAATATAAATACATCAATATGGAGTTTTACAGTAAGAGTAGGACAATGATTTTAAGGCCTGAATTCTAAGTATTGTTTTGCTGAAGTAAAATGAAAAATAACATGTCTGTGTATTTTGTGTTTTAGATAAATTCTCACCATTTGCATCCAGCACTGGTAGAAGAATAAATATATGTTACACTAGAAAACTGTCTCTGCTGGATGGGGAAAACAGTAAGTTAATGAAAAAGTCTGTGGAGGGAAGGGAGGTACTTTATGGATGAAGTTATTTTAACTGGTGTTTGAAAATTCAGGCTAAGAAACAGCTTAGAATCAGTATGAGTTTTGTTCAGTGTAAGCTTGGAATTCACAGAATTGCATGTTTAATCAACACTGTTACATCCTGAGGACATGTAAACCAAATTGAAATGACTACTAATTCATGTTCATCATTTAAATGAATGAGGTTGAGATTTTAAAAAGAATGCATTTTTACTCTTTTTGAACTCCTTTTTGTTGTGAAAGGAGTACTTCCTCCCCTCACAAACTTGTTTTCTGTCCAGATAATACAGATTTTACATACATGATTTCAGATGTTCATGTTTGAAAGAAAAATTGTCTGGAATTCAGTAGGAATTCTGCAGTGTGTCGTAAGCTAATCTGAAAATTGTTGTTATCTTAGTGTTGGTAGGCCTATTTTTATCAAGAAAGCCTTGATAGAGTTTCAGAGAATGTCATCATTCACTAGATACTCCAATGAAATCTACTCACACATGCATGTTTTGTTTTATTGAACAGTTGTGGATGTAGCTGTAAGTTACAATCAAGATGGGTCATACAAAATGCAGGTACCAGTACAATTTTTTCAGATCCTTCATTAGATAAAAGAATCCATTTCTTGTAGATTTCTCTTAATATTAATTGTTGCTAAAGTTGCTTGGTGATTACAGATGCAAGATTCTGTTTTTAGTTTGCTTGTATTCATTGCTATATACTGTTACTTTGACCTGAAATTATCAGTGCTAGGTGCTAGATTGGCATGGAAGAGCTGTCAAAATGTTTCTGACAAGGCTAAGAGAGGTGTTTGTGTTTTCAGTATTTAATGGTCTTATTCTTTATTTTTCTTGTTGAATTTGTCTGTTTAAAACCTGGTAGGTTAGATTTAAATCTGCATTTAAAAAGACTTTTTGTCCACAGGACTCCTGCTCTATTCTTTGCATGAGACTGGATCTTCTGTAGGATAAATAAAAGCTTTCTAGAGCATTATCTGCAAGATAACATTTTATTTTGAAGATGGAAACTGGAGAGTGATTACCAAATGAGCTGAGGAATCTTCTGGTTAGATAATTGAATGATGCCCCTAGAATTGGCTTCTTTGTCCATGCTCTAGAGCTCCTGTAGTAAACAGCTCAAGATGCCTTAGTTGTAGATAATTTTGTGTGCACATGTGAGAGTCTCCAGTTGTTGGCTTAAGGAAATTGTGTTTGGCTGGGTGTTCAATATCCCCTGTAGCTGAATGTCTTCTTCTCTCAGATTTGGCACCCAGAATGGATGAATGCTCAAAAATGCCCTGAGTGAATATATTAGATAATTTGCTGATATTTTTATTGGATACAGAACAGTCTCTTAACTGAAAAATAAAGGATACATAAGGTTTAAAAATGTTTTTTTAATTCCAGATTTGCCTATGCAGAATCACAAGTTATGAGGGTACAAATACAATCTTTTGATTTACTGCTCATAAAGGGTTAACCTTTGTCCTTATAAAAGCATTTAATTTTCAGATTCAAGATAAAACGTTCCTGATTTCTGGAGAGATCTTGAAAGAGGGTGATGCACTTTGCTTGAGGTCTTCAGTAAATGGAACAGTGTCAAAGTCCAAGTTGGTCATTTTGGACAACACCATTTATCTGTTCTTCCCGGTAATGTTCCTTTCTTTATCACAAATTTAAAATTTTGGAATCTTATCCATATAAATGAACAATATAAATTGCAACAGAATGTGAAAGAGAAGAACAATTTCAGTCTCTTTGACCTATCAAGTTCTGATACCTGTTGGATTATTGTTCAAATTAGAAATTCATTGCTTGCAGTGAGTGAGAAAAAGAATTACTTTTAGAAAGTTAAAATACAGCTGGTGAGGAAATGAGGGTTTGGAAATGATGGTTTAGGAGGGGGGAACACAAAATACTAAATTTGTCAGGTATTTTAAGTTTGTCACAGAACAGTAGCAAGTGCTTCAAACCAACAAATATTTGAAAGGTCTTGTAGCTGGTGTTTTAATTTCAATTGCAATTTTTAAATTATATGACAAGAAATAAGTCAGTATTGGTCTGAGGAAGGATAACTTCAGCTAATATTAAAATATGCAATTTTGAGTTACCATGGCATTATGTGCATTGCATATATGCAAGTGACATTTGAAAGAAGAGATACTCTAACTTGCATTATTAGGTTGTAATTTTTTATTTACAGTTAAAACATTGCTAGGCCTTAAAGTAACTCAATGTAATTAAATAAATAAATGATTATTTATTAGTTTCAGTAATTAACCTCTAGCACTGAGCCCCTTAAGACTTTCAGCAGAGTGCAGCAAAAACTTTGTTGCTCCAGTGATGAGGACAAAATAAGCCCATGCTGGAATGGCAAAGCTCAGTGGTCCTGTGGTATCAGAGTGGAGTGTGGGGTGAGTGATAAGAAGAAATCACAGGACTTTAGGGCATGGGAAGGATGTGGGGGGTAATGAGTCTTTGAGAGACTCTGGGAAGCAACTCTGAGAGGACTTAAGGGATTTTGAGTAACAGTGAGAAATTTTGACTAAATTTAGCACTGAATTAATTTTATTGTAAATTGTGGAGGATTCATTGGCAGTGGCTGGCAGTGGAGATGCCAACGTGTCTCCTGCTTGTTGCAGCACCTGCCTGCCCTGTGCAAACAGCCTTTGTGCATTTCCACAACCTTCTGCACTGCAGATGCAGGAACAGGGAAGGTACAAATACTGGGTTTGTACAAAGATCCATGTGGAGCTGCTTTGTCCCAGGGGTTGTTCCTTCCTTGCTGGTCCTTCCAGCAGCAGGTGTCACCTTCAGTGTGACTTCCCAGGCCTCAGGCACTGGCAGAGCAGTGACATCACAGTCCCAGTGCAGCCCTGACTCCGGGCTCTGCCACCCTCAGAGCTGACTGCTCTGCCTAAGGCTGGAGCTGTTCTTTCCTTCTGTCAGCCCATCCAATGGTGCTGTTATCTCGTGTTGTTAACTCACCTGTCCTGGGTTTGCTTTTGTAGGAAGGCAGTGCTCAGATTGGCCTTCCTGTGCCCAAATACTTGTCTGCAGTGAGTTCAGGGGCAGAACAAGGTGGAGCTGTGGCACCCATGACAGGCACAGTGGAGAAGGTAATTATAACAACGTGGGTGGGACCTGAATTCTCCAATATATTCAGATTTACTCTGCCAGAAATAGTGCTTCTGTACTGCCAGGAAAAACTGGGGCCAGTAATGTCAGTGTTGTGTGGCTTCTGATTGGAAAAAGCTTTGTTTACTCTGAGTTTTCAGCAGCCACTCATGGCTTTTTAAGGCTTCCATTTTTTCTCTAGAGCTCTGGAAGGTCTGAACTGATGCTACTGCTTAACTAATTTTTTCTTCATCTTACTTACTTCCCAAGTCAAAGCTCCCTGAAGTGTTATGGGCTCTTTGATTCATTTCATCTAACACAAGAGTGAGATGCAAAAGAAGGAATACTCAGAAATGCCACTTTTGTTAAGCTGTGAATTGATTTAATTTTCTTTAGCTCAGCAAGTCTTCTGCATTCTCTGTACAGTGACAAAGTTTCAGCAGAAAGAGATTTTCTGGAGAGCTTAGTGGTTGAAAGATTCAACCACTAATAAAAAGGCATAAAGGATGGAGTGCATGGAACATGGATCTCTGACATCCTGAATCAACACTCCAGAGTAATTCTTGAAAGATGAGGTGGCTCCTGCCATCTTCCTTTTGGATGTTGTTTTAAAGACTTTAGGGACTGGCTTCAGGAAGAAGTTCTGCACTTCTCTCAAAATAGAATTGCTGAAGCCCAGAAAGATTAGACTATGCATCATCTTTTGTAGTGTTTCTTCTTTGATGGGTAAATGGCTTCCTGGTCACCCTGTCATCTGGTACTGACCCTCATTCTGTAGGCTCTGCCTTCCCTTGAGGGAGATCTATCTAGAACTATTCCCTATCTAAAGAACTCGGATACCCAGACCAACAAAAATAAATAATATGAGGCTGTTTTGCAAAATCTCCCTCCCTCTGTGCATTGTGTTAGTCAAGACCCAGGTGATTTTGAATTGTACAGACATAAATGATTTTTCCCCCAATTTTCTCCTGAATTGCAGGTGTTTGTGAAGGCAGGTGATAAGGTTCAGATTGGAGACCCTCTAATGGTTATGATAGCTATGAAAATGGAGGTAAGTGACATAAAGGTTTTAATTACTGGGAAAATAAAAATCTGCCCAAAATTTGATATTTTTGGTTGCATTATTGAAGTTCAGTGTGGAGTGCAGCTTGCAGCTGTCAGTATCACTTCATCTGCTGTGACATCAGTGTTGTGTCTGACTGGATTTCAGAGGATTATATTTGCTGTTATTTTACTAACAAATGATGATTATATAATCCATGGTATTCTGAAGCTGGTTTAACGTGCATTTGGGTGGTGGTCAGGCCTTCTGTCCCCTCCTCTCCTTTGACTTTTCTAGCACAAAACTGTTTTGGTGTGTCTCTTGCTCCCTGGTTGTGATCCAGGCCCATGGATGTCTGCAGTTACTTCAAGCAGAGATTTAGCTAATGGGGACTTTGTAAATATACACAGGATTCTTCTTGTTATAATCTTTTAATTATTATTATTAATAATAATGTTTACATAAAGTTTTATGAGGAGCACACTAAAAATTCTGTGCAGTTATCCACACAGCATTCAGAGGACTGAATTTTATCTTGTCACAGTGCTTGACTGTGGCTCAGATTGCTTGAATTACAGTTTCTGTAGCCTGAACTGGTTTAGTTTGACTATTAGTTTAAAATAAACCTCAGTTTGTGGCAGCAGAACTAACACTGTTGAGAAAATCTGCCTTTCTCTTATGATCTTTTTTTAATTACACTCAAATTCTATTAAATAGAACTGTGTGCACTAAAAAACCTACATACAAACTTCTTTGCAGATGGATGCTAAATGTGTTTGTGCCTCTTCAGCTGATATCCAGACTGACA
>WBNQ01028187.1:24294-38620 GCA_013401375.1 Spizella passerina | reverse complement strand
TTAAAGTGCTATTGAAATATAAAATGTAAAATTTAAAAACCAAATTATTATTTAGAGAGTCCTTAGATGTGAGGATTTATTATCTGATCTTAAATGTTTTGATGCTAGACTAATCCTGTGTAGAAAACTACCAAGAGGCAAAGCTGCAATATCAAACTAACCTGGTACAATGACAAGCAGAGCAGCTGGGGGTTGTGTGTGAGCATGCTGTTCCTTTACTGCCATTAGTAGCTGTATTTGTATTTCATCTGCATTTTGCCAAATATCTGCCCACTAAAGACCCCTCCTGGCCAGAAAACAGAAATATCTTTAGTAAATCTGCAGATTTCTCTTAAGGGAACAAATCTGCTCTCTGATTAACATTTTGGATTAATACTGTGTTATTTCTGTTTGCTATTTATTACAACAACAGAAAGTATTAGTGAGGTGGTCAGCTGTTCATACTGATGATCATTCATATGATGATGATAATTCATATAAATGTATTATATAGCATTTTTCTCCCCAGTATACTTATCAAATATTTATGAGAAAGTAAAAATGGACTAGGAATATTTCAAAGAACGTTCAAAATAAAAAATGTCAGAGGAAGGAATTCAGTGTGTTCAGTTCTATTTGGAGCAAGCAGTAATGCTGGCATTTGCTGGAGGGAGAGGGAGGGGAGGGAAGCCCCTGAGTTGCCTGCTGCTCACTCTGGCTGTGTTTCTGTGCAGCACACCATAAGGGCTCCCAAGGCAGGAGTGATTAAAAAGGTCAATTTCCAAGAAGGTGCCCAGGCCAACAGGCATGCTCCACTCGTTGAATTCGTGGATGAAGAGGCAGAGTCAAAATAAAATTCAAGGAAGGTGCATTTTATTTTTTCTACTTTGCTGATTTTCTCCTGGAAGAAGATTTCTTCATGTTTTCAGCAAACTGTTTTGTATGATTGGAGGATTGGTTTCCTCTGAACTTCCTGCATAGTTTGATTGTAAATTATGCTGACTTCACTGAAATTTGGGTATCACTATACTGTAATTGTATTTATAACTTGTGGACCTATGTGATTGTTGTCCAGTGGTTGTTTGCTTGAGGAAAGGACTGGAAGAAGATGTGAAACTCTGAAAGGTTCAGAGAGGTTAATAAGGACTATAAGGTACAGACAGGTTGGGTTCTTCTTATTCACAGATGCCTTTTCCCCCTTACATATGTGAGGATTGATTTGAAGGAAATCTGAAATACAGTTTTTCTATTTTCTGGCAAAATTCCTGTTTGTATCTTATGTTTTTGCCTTATTAGGGAATTTAGGATTGTTCCTTAGCCCAGAATCCCTCTCAGTCATTTCTGGTGCATCTGTTTTTCCTATTTACCTCAATGAGTTGTGAAAATTTGCATTTCAAAAATTACTTTAATATACCTCAAAATATGTGATGAAAAACATTTCTAAAATACATTTGCTACACTAATGAAAGTTAAAATGTGACTGCTTTCAAAAAATTCCATTTTAACCTTAAACATGAAGTACTAACATAGACATATAAGCTTATTTAATACTTAGTGTGCCAAAATACAATACTGACTTCAAAATCTTCGTTACTGTTACCATATTGCTCATGTTCTAGTGTATTTCTTATTGGCTGGAATGAAGTACACCACAGTCTTTATAACAACATGAAATAAGAATACTAATAATAATAGATTTTTTTTGTATCTGCAGGGTTTCAGAAGGGAAAATTGGTAGATTTTTGGATATGCAAAGAAAAAGAATTCTCAGACTAAGCATACTGAAAATTTGCCATAAATTTAACTTATTTAACCAGCACCTAAGGGAAACAAGGGAAAGAAAAGAATGTTTTAATTGTTGCAGACTTTTGGAAGTATTTTCATTTTTCAGTTAATGTGAAATTCTCTTATCACGTGAAGTTTTGATATGCTAATTCAATTAAATAATCTGTTCTATACTGCAGAAAGGAGCAATCAGATTCTGCAGTGATCCCAAGCCTGTAGTTAAATCTGTGCAAATAGACCCTTATCTAAAATCTCATTTCTGAATCAATATACAGTTCATGGGGAATTCTCTGATCTGCTTTTATAATTGTGCAGCCTTGTCTGCAATGCAGAAAAAAAAAGTGGTGAAAACAAAAAATTCCATTTTAACCAGTTTATTTGACTCTGGATGATCAGTGTATTAAAAGCATATTTTAATACTTTACCATTTTCCTTCCAATCCTGTGGTCACCTAGCAAATAATTAAATTCCAGCGATCACCTTGTAGAATATTGCCACCATGATTTTTATTTACTGCCAAATAAAAATTAAGCATAACTTGGAATGTTGGTTTTGATTTTTCTCTTATTTTATTCTTTCCTTGGTCGCTTCTGGTCATGCATTGGATTAGAGGGTTAAAGCAGCTGTTTCTGTATCATCTGATGATGATGAGCACAATCTGCAGATCACATTTAGGAGGCAGCAATCCAGACACTCGTGATGGGTTTCACTGCAGGTAAGGTTAGGCACTTGTTTTATCCAGAACTGAATCCTCACATAGAAACATGAGCTCAGCCCTGAGGAGACTCAGCAGCTTGGCATTTCTTTTTCTCTCTCTCTGTGACACGGATGTTTCTAGACTGACTTTGCTGCACTGAATCTGTACCAAAACATTAAAGCTCCCAGCAGGAGGTTCCCTGCCCGCTCAGTCTGCACAGCTTGGCTGCACACAGCCAGTGCAGCAAAACACATTCCCTGGGAGCTGACAAAATGTCCTCCCTCTGGAGCCAGGGAGACAGATAATCTCACCAGTGTTCATTTTCCCTCACTTCTCAAGAATTAGCTGTTTTTGTCTCTATAGGTTTCTACTGAGATAGATTTTTCAGATAGTGATGGTTTTGTTTATTTAAGAAATATCTCTTGCAGAAGTCACTCTCAGTTTGCATACTTGAAATGCTTTACTGCAGTGTGATTCAATTGAACTTGGAAATGCTCAAAAAATTATTAAAGGTAGGTTGTTCCTATTACAGTATCTTAGTTAACAAAATATTCACGAATCTTCAATTTTTTACAAATAAATGTTTGTGTTATGAATGTAAATTGGTAAGAATCCTAGCATAGTAACATACCTGTCACTTTTTTTCTCTAAAACACTTAATGGCAGACTAAGAAAAAAATTTAATGTTTTAAAATGCAGCATTTTAGCATTTGGGCTAAAGGGGTAATCTCTGCTACTAATTTATTATCAATGTACTTTTTCAGATAGTGCTGTAGTTCTGAAACAACAGTCACAGATGTTACAGAACAATGAACCTGAACTGATTCTAGTTGTAATGATTTTTTTCTTGCTACCAGAGGAGAGAGGGGGCTGTGTCACCAGATATTTAATTCAGCCAGAGTTGATGGTCTGCAGGAAAGAATAAAGGTGTTGGTGTCCCAGAGTCTGAGACAGGGTCAGGGAGTGACACTGAGCTCTGGTCAGCTTGGAGCAGGAATGGCTCTTCCTGCCCAGCAGTGTGAGTGCTGCCAGACCACAGTGAGAGAGAGCCCTGTGCACATTTCAGTTTTCCCCTGTGGGCATCTTCATCTCTCCTGCACTCTCCAGCTGCTGCCAGTTCCTGTGGCTGGTACCCAGGGAAGCTCTGTGGTGTGGAGCCTCAATCCATGCTGGACTGGGAACCAGGAGAGCAGGACTGTGTTCTTATTTTAGCCACTGACTCACTGTGACTTCAGACAAGTCACTTGGTTGATATTTGTCTGTTTCCTGCTATTTAATGAGGTTGATGGCAATCAAAACACTGATTGATAAATAATTTTCTCTGCTTGTTGGGCAAGTTGTAATTTCAGATGTAGACTAATTCTACTTGGAAGGGGTTTTTTAACCTTTGATACATCAAATATTGATATCAATACCACAGAGTTACTTAGTTTCCAGTGTGTATTTTATCCTTTCTTGTAATGACTGTACCAGCTAGTTACCAGGAAATCATAGCTTCAAGTCTTGATGCTAATTAAAAAATGAATACTCATGTGGTATTTTGGCAGGACCTTTTTAAAATTTAGTCAACAGTAGAGGGAAAAAGTTCATCTGGGCACGCAACTTAAATAAAAGTAACTTGTTGATATGTCCCTTGAAATAGGTACTGCTTTTCAAGCAGATCAGGAATTGTGTGTTCTGTTTTAAAAAGCTCAGCTGTGCTGATTAGAATGAGTTTACAGAATAATCAATGGCAATTGATTAAGTTCTGAACTACCAGCTTTTACACAAAGTATATTCTGGACATACTCAAGATACTTCAACTTCTTGTAAGTTACATTCCAAATAGAGATTTTTACACACAAGTTCCACACAGGTAAGTATCACTTAGTACCTCTATAATACTGAGGCATATCCTTCTGCATAAGAATTCCATTTGGAAAATAATATGCTGTACTGAATGCTGTGTTGAAAAACCAGTATTGCCAAAATTGATAATTGAAACCTTCGTATTTATTTTTATGTGATCCGACTGAATTTCTTGGAAGAGAGCCTGGATTCTAAAAGCAATTTTGAGACATTTGATGTTAGCTTAAAACCTGTTGATTATACAATGAATTCATATTAAAACAAACATGGATGTTCTGGTTGAATACACCATGTTTTTTATTATAGCAGGAATTAATAAAACACATCTGGAGTCCTGCTGGGTTTTAAAATTATAATGGCTGCTGGATTTAACTTTAATCTGTGTCCTGGTTTCAGCTGGGAGTTAACTTCCTTCCCAGTAGCTGTTTTGGTGTCAATGAAAGAATAATGTTGGTAACAAGCGCTGTTTTAGTGTTGCTGAGTGCTGCTTGCTCAGTGAAAGTTTTCCAGTTTCCCATGCCCTGCCAGCAGCCAGGTGTGCAAGGGGCTGGGAGGGAGCAGGGCTGGGCCAGCTGACCCCAGCTGTGACCCCAAGGGCCATTCCACACCACAGAGCACTGTGGCAAGCACAGACACAGCAGGGGAAGCTGCCCAGGAGCCCCTGACTGCTGCTTGGGGACATTCTGGGCATCAGCCAGGGTGTGCTGAACAACTGCAGTGTGCATCACCTGTCTCTGCTGGCTTTCATTTCTCACTCCCTTTGTCATCTTTTCATTACAGTTGTAGTATTATTATTTATTATATTTTATTTCCATTTGTAAATTTTTCTTACCTCAACTCACGGGTTTTGCCCCTTTTTTTCCCATCCTCCTCCCCATTCCAGCAGGGACATACAGCTGTCCTGCTCCCTCCCAGAGATGCTGTCAATGGAAAACTGCTGCTAACAGTGCCTTGCACTGGGTGTAGTAACTTGTCAACCTCTTGTGTAATGCAGGAAGGATGAAAAACTTAATAGAAGGTGAACACCCTTCCTTGTAACCTATCAACAACAATCTTCTGATATTGGTGCTGTGTCACTGCAGGTTAAATTGCTCAGACACCTTCAGGAGGAGTCACACTGTTTACTTCCTCTGTGCTTCTTTCAATGCAGAAAAAAACAGAAAAAACCCATTATGGGCTGATAGAGACATTCCCACTGTATCAGCTGGATGGCACAACAGGAGCAGAGCACTGGGTCTGCACCTCTGGATGCCTACAGAGTGGCATTAACTGCCCTTGTGCAGGATAGCTCATGGGACTTTGTTCTCTCTTACCCATGGGGCCAGTTTGCAGGCAAAGGGCCCCAGCTGTAATCACCCTATGGCTGTTACATCAGGATATGATGGTTTGGTGGTTTCATTTTCTAGAGCACCAAGTAGCTACTAAAAAGATGTGGTTGTAAAGACATGTCCAGCCCAAGCTGCCCCAGGTTATTGTTATTCTTCATAAAGCTTTGGGCCTCTTCCTCAGAAAGTGCCCAAAGTTCTCAGCCAGGAGATTACACTAAATGGCTTCTGCTTTGACCCAACATGAGACTTAATTGTCTGCTCAAGAAGAGAGCTCAGGTCAGTGTAAACCAGCTCAGTGTTACATTCAGTCATGCACTTGACACAGTTGGTTTAAAAAAATAAAATCACTGCCTCATTTTCCTGGGGTTCACGTGAGAAGATAGAACATCATTGGCTCATACAACAAAACAAGGTAAGTGTGTCAGCCTTAAAATAAATTGAACAAGTCATCATGTAACCCTGGTCAGGGTGATTATGCTGCGTGCACATTGCACCATGAAATTTCCTTCTCATCTGTGTCACTGAGGGCACGTGTCACCTTCACGAGCAGCAGAGCTGGGTCTCCCTGCTCTGAGCAGGCCTCCATCCTGCAGGGAGCTGTACAAAAGGCAACGTGTAACAAACCCAATTCAGGTAACTTACATTTTCTGGTGGCCTCATGCTGCCTCTTGCCTTATAAAGCATCTGGTTTTGCTCAGAAATGGTGAGGGTGAGATTCAGACAGCACACACATCATGCAAGTACCCATCTCCATCTGTAGGCAGGCTCAAACATGTGGATAGGGGTGGAATTGGAGCAATCTGGCTGTGTCCTGAGCTGTGTTTGGAAAATAACTCAGTCTAGTCAGATCATGGTGACCAAGAGCTCTGGGTAAGGTAACCTCAGATTGAGAAATTCAGCCATATCCCCATGGAAGCACTCTGGAAACCAATACAGAACACTGCAGCTCCCACTAAAATCAGTAACACTACACTTACAACCTTTTCCCAGGTACAGTTTCTCCTGAGGAGTGATCTTGAATTGGAAAAAAACCACAAGAAGTAGTATGTATGCTGTGAATAGCAGCAATATGCATTTCACATTTTTTGATATATTTCATTATCGTATCATGGGATGATCTTGTTATCTGCCCTGCTCAGAAGCAGTTAAATATGATTTTCCATACCTTATACAACAGGAATTCATAATATAGAGCAATTTAGTTAGTTAGGGAGATCAAACCACAAGCCAGTCAAAAAACTAAACACAAATACAGTGTGCCCCCATACACTCAAAAAACCCACTGAGAGACCCAGCATTACAAGAAACCTGCAAGACCCGCAGGTATTAGTTAAAAACAAGTCACTTAAAAAATCCTCTTGCTCTCCTGAGGAGTCTCCTGCATGCACAGCTCATCCCTCAGATTATTGTTACATGTCACAATAATTCTCCAGGTCTAAACTGCATCTTCAGCTGGCAGGAGGGCTGTCACAGCACGTTACAGTGATGGCAATTAGCTAACTCAATCAAAGACATCTCCACGTTTGGCTTTGCCTCCCCTGCCGTGGTTACAAGGACTGGGCTGATGTGCAGTGTTCATGGCTGTTCACTGGCCAATTTGCATCCATCCCCAATTTCAAAATTATGCTCTTTGGTAGGATTCAAGGTATCCAGGCAACTGCTGTCTCCAAGGATAGCTGAATTCAGCTATATTCCCATATACTTGATATCAAGCTCTTAATTTTACTGTTTTGTACACCAGCAGAATTGGACACTTCAGAGGACAGGCCTAATTTTCCTCACTAAATACAACTTAACTCCTCACACTCCCACCTAAGCTTTGCTCTGATTTTCAGGAAAGTCAGCAAGAAACAATTCAGACCCTTTTCTATAAAAACACATAGATAAACTGTGGACATCTCACGATGAGGAATGGCTTTTTGAAGTCTTAATTTCTCTGTGGTGTGTGCAATCATACCAGTCATAATAAATACAGAAGCTTACTTTAATAGCTCCAATCTCAGCAGGAGATGAGAGAACAAGATCAGATCTCAAACCTTTGTCCTTCACAACAGCAGTTCGCCACCACTGTGAGTTTTATCAGCAAGTATTTCGCTTCCCCAAACTCCCTCGGCTGCCAAAAGCCTGCAGTAGGTAGAGTAAGCTTTCCTGGGAAAAAACAACTGCCTTGGATAGTGGTACAAACCGTGATTTAACCATTGCAGCCCCTTCTGCTAGTACAGCTATACTACTGCAGGAAGAGCTACACCTGTCCACAGCTCCCCAAAGGGGATCACGGCCTGGAGCAGGGAAATCAGGGAAATCTTACAGGCGTGCAGGTGCTCCTCTGTAAAGCTGCTGCCCCGACACTTCACCTTCCCCAGGTGTCCGTGGCTGCTCAGCAGGCGATTTTGCCTCTTCTGCGAATCCATCCTGGAAAGCAGGGGGGATTTTCCCATCTCGTTCAGGCCCCCGGGAAGGGCGGCCACACGACCCTGGCGCTCACACTGGATACTCGAAAAGTGTTTGACCTTTTGATACTGACGAAATAGGAACACAGAGGGACTTCTCCCGACAGAACAGCGGGTCCCGGGGTGAGGAGCCGCTGGGACCCCGCATCCCCACCTGCCCCGCGGCATCCCCACCGAGCCCCAAGCCCACCCCACAACAGCCTCCAGGAGGCTGGGGAGACTTTTCCCCTCCCTTCCTTCCCTTCCCCTCCCTGCTCGGGCCGAGGCTCCCCCGGTGCTCGCCGCGTTCCTTGCGCCGAGCGAAGGCCGCCCGCCGTTCGCCGCCGCCGCTCCCGGGGAACGCGGCCGGGGCCGCCCCCCGCGAGGGCTCCCGGCTCCCCGCACTGCGCATGAGCGGGGGAAGGCGGCGGAAGGGCCCGTGAGGAGCCGGGAGCCGCCGCCGCCGGAGGAAGCGCCGCCGCCGCCGCCCTCAGTGTCCGCCCGAGCCGGGAGGGGAGAGGCCCGCACAGCCCCCACCATGGTGAGCCGCCGCCCGGGGCCCCTCCGGGCCCAGAGCGGCGCCTCGGGGCCGGGCAGGGGCAGCGCGGCCTGGTCGTGGCGCGCTGGGTGTCCGGGAGCGGCCGAATGGCCGGTGTCGGGGGCTCCGCAGCCGGGCACGATGTGCTGGCCCGGGGGCTGCTCGTCCTCCTGCCGGGCACGGCAGGGCCGGCGTGCGGGGCCCGGGCCGGGGCCGCGGGGCGGGCGGCGGGGGCTGCTCCGGGCAGGGGCCTAAGCGGGGGGCGCCGGGATCCCGCCCAGGCTCCGACCCGCGGGGCCCCGGCAGGCCCCGCACGGCGGGAGGGGCTCGCTGGCACCTGGCGTGAGGGTTCAGGAGCCTCTGCGAGACAGCGGCCGTGCTGCGGGCAGCTCTGTGCGGGCTGTGCCTGCAGCAGCGCCGAGGGAGTGCAAAGGGCTGCCCGCATCCAGGGGCTGCTCGGAGGTTTTCCGCAGGATTTCAGGTGTCTCAGGGCCCACTAAGTGCTGTCAGCTCACAGGGAAACTTGGGGGTGTTGATGCTTCTTGAGCTGGGATTCTGTCGGAGAATTTCTGGATAATTGTTCTAGGGTCTTGGTTGTTTTCATAGAAGTGTTGTAAAGGAGGGCCTTGCAGAGGTCATCCTAGTAAAGGTCTTGTAAAGGTTTATCTTGCGTTTTCTCTTTAATACTCTTCTTATAACTGAGGATTTGCTGTGGACTCCCAAATCGACTGACTTTGTCCCTTGCTTCTTGTAGGGGGAAACTGCAGTGTTTAGAACAGCATTGGCTGGTTTTGTTTGCCTAAACAAAAGAAAAATGTATTCCTTTAATTTAATTAAGGAGGCCCTCGTTGGTTTCTTGCAGTGCCTTATGCACCAGAGGGAACAGTTTATAGTGGTACTTCCAGGCTTTCTCCATATTCAAATGTTGTAACAGCTTTAGCTACTACACCTGTACAATTTAAAGCAGTACCTTTCTGTGGCAGTGTTACAGTCTTAGGAAAGGTGTAGGAGGGAATTGTGAGAACTACTGTGTATGCTTATTGGTATAAAAATATTTTATACTTGCTGTTAATACTATTCTGACAAGCAGAGTTAAAAACATATTAAAAAAATTACAACGTCACCTTTAATTGATGGAGTTACGTTGGCATAAAAATTTGGTTAGCCAGCATTTAAATTAGTGGTGTGCAGACCTCTAATAAACTTGTCACTGTGTAACTAGTATAATTTTTAATTGAATAGCTTGATGTAGATCTTCATTTGTGTTTTTTTTATGAGAGCTTAGGACTGAAGTCTGAATAAAGTTCTGACTGTAAGTTTGTCTTACTGTAATTCTGCAGGTCTAGGACTGTCCGAAATTCTGCAAACCCAATAATGTTACACAACTTTTTATGAAGACTTTTTTCTATACAAATCACCTAGACCTGTCTCACAGTATATCCAGTGTAGATAGGAAAAATAGATACACAGTTGATAAAATAGACATTTAATGTCTTGAATGTACATATATTATTGGCTGGCTATGAGATTAGAAATTTAAATTGAACCATACTGTAGAAAGCGGCATTATAACAGAAATAGTGAGGCCCATTACTCAGAGAATATCTTTTTGTGAGAAACAGCAGAGTTCTTTCTGCTTGGTCTTCTTAGAAACACTTAACTGAAGAACCAGCAGACATATTCTGTGTAGCAATTCTGTGCTGGTAGATTGGTATTTATCAGATGGGAGGGAGTGTGTGAGTTCTCCACTCATGGCCCCAAGCAGAGCTGTTGGGCCCTGTGCTAACAGCTGTGTTCCAGGTTGTGCTTGTTGGCTCCAGCACCCAGGTGAAAGGATGACACTGAAGTGGGACTAAGTGACAGGCTGCAGCTTTTAGAAGTAGTAAATACAGGCATGGATGGTTTCCAGTGCCTGGGTGTGGGATTCTGTCCCTTACTTGTGGTATGGCAAAATCCTCTGTTTGGTTAGGGAAAGGTAGGGAGACCTCACAGAGATCTGAGGATGCCCATCCAGAAACATGAGATCCCGTGTCCCATTTTTGTGCCCATGTGCACAACTGCTCTGGCTCTTCCTCCCAGAGGCTGTGGCTTGTCCAGCACAGCAAACGCCATGGCACAGGCTCCTGCTGCTGGGGCCTGGCTCCCACCTGGCCATGCAGCACTGCCAGATCGAGCACTGCTGGCTCTGCCTTAGTCTCACCAGTGTCCAGATGGCCAGAGCTTTGTGCCTTCAGGACAGGGGTTTCCTGCCCTTGAACCATCTTTGTCCTGGATCTGGGAGGGACATCCCCCTGCCAGTGTTCCTTGGGCTGCTGGGAGCACTCAGCCTTGCTTACCCACTCTTCATCTGAGCTGAGCAGCGCCTGCAGAGGTGCTGTCCTTCACCTTCCCTGTTAGTGTTAGTGCTTCATCCCATCCCAAGGACAGTGGTGTGCCCATGAATCAAGGCTGAGCAGTGAGCTGGTCCATTGTACTCTGAGCCTTCTTCACTGCCTGTACAATTCTGAATGATTTAATGAATTTAGAACTGTGTGTGGTAATTGAGGCAAGTATGTGATTATCTACATCTTTATCCAGAGCCATGTGCTAGCCTTGTCTCTATTTATATTATCTGTTATATTGCCCAGTTTGTGTTCTCTGAAAAATATTTCTGTGCTGATAAATACATAATTTCTTACTGCAAACCTCAGCTGACAGGAAGTTGTAAAATTTCATATTACAAGAATTTCATGTCTGACGCTGTCTCCTGTAATGTTAGTGTACTTCATGACATTGTTATGTGGTGTTTAACTCCATGAGCTATTCTGCAAGGCCAGCTGTTTATGTGTGTAAGCAGTGGTGCATATGCATGTCTGAAGCAGTTTGTTGATATTAAATAGTTGAGGTTTGGTTGTCCCATGGTAAAACTTCACATTCTTGGCATTATGCTTCGGATGGAGTAGTCAGAGTGCTAGACAAGATGGTGCATGATTCTGTTTCCTCTCCTAGCTCACCAGAGATCCCTTTGAACTGATACTTTAAATCACTTTTAACTAGAGCCATGAAAAAAATATTCAAGAATATGAACTGCTCTGAGAACAAGGTGTGAAATTTATTATGTAGCTCTTGATATTTTACTCATGTTTTATGGTGCCAATGCAAATATACAGTATGAATAGAGCTTGTGCCCCAGACCAGAGTTAAGAATGCTAAACAACTGGCTGCTTTATGTTGTCCTTTTTTGTTTGGAAAAGTCCTGATTTTTGTGTTTCCTTCACCTCTCAGATTGGCATGAATTACCATTATATCTACAGCAATAGTCTGGGTAGCTGTAAATTGACCTTCTGCCTGCATGTGAATACTGAAATTATTTTACCCATTAAAAGAACATTATAGAGGGTGGAAAGCAACTTCAATTTTATGTTGTGATTTTTGCCTTGGATTTTATGTCTCAACACACTTTTTAAGTCTTTTTGTTCTGTTCCACTGCAGCCAAGTAGATTTCACATCAGTTTGAAACAGAAGCTTACAGATGTCCTGACTGTCTTACTTCGTGTGCCCTCTCTTAGAGAAACTGCTGTGGAAAATAAAATGTAGTTGAAGGACAAGTTTGTTTACAGTATTCAGAAACTGTGGCTATTTACTTCATTGTTTTTGTCTTTACCTCAGATTTTTCTGGTAGTATACCTATGTGCCATCACTGTTGGTGGGTTAAGATGCAGTTCTGTCTGTTTGTAGATTTTTGTTGTAATTAACGTTTTTCTTACAAAACAAAGAAAAATGCTCATGATTCTGCCTTTTAAGCTTTAGCCATGTGTTTGTTGACTACAAGCAGTAAAGCAGATGTTTTTAGGTGCCTTTGGTTCCTGTCATGGATACAGTCCAAGGTGGGATGGTTCAGGAGCAGCGCTCCCCTGGCCATTGGTGCCACATCGAGGGACAGGAGTGGCAGTCGGTGAGGGGCTGCATCCTGAGCCTGTGGGACTGAGCTGGGTCCTTGGGAGCAGCAGGGACCTTCCCACAGCCACAGCTCCCGCTGGAGTCTGAGTGCCTCCGTGGAAAGGCCCAGACTTCGTGGAGGTTGATGGTTGATACTATTTTAGAAAAGGCTTTTACCTGTCACATGCATGAGAACTTAACAGGCTTTTCTTTGAGTCCCGCCTGAAACAAAAGCGCAGATGTCACGTTCAAATTCCTTTGCTTAGCAGTGAAACTCGCAGGGTTTGGATGGTCTGGATCTGGCTGGGAGAGGTGCAAAGCAGTCGAGGAGTGACTGTGAATGCCTTCCCTGGGGGCCACAAGGGAGTTTGGGCAGCAGAACTCATGGAGCCCTGCTTGTCTCGCTGGGGCCGCATGGGACCTTGGAGCCAAGTCCAAGAGCAGGCTCCAGTCCGGGCAGTGTGGGACAAAGGTTGGTGCTGTTTCCCATGAACCTTATCCAGGAGAGTGGAGCCCTCATTCAGCTATTAACTCTCTGCAAAATATTGATGACCAGTGTTCAGAACTTATCTTTGAATCTGGGGTGACTAAAAACAGTGCAGAAGATAAGGAAAAATAATGCTGTAGTCAGAGTTGGTAGAGAAGTTCTAGCATTTTTTGTACCTGGGACTAGGAGAAAAAAATACGTGGGGAAATAAAAGTCCAAGTATTTTATTTTTTATTTGTAATTTTTCACTGAATTATCTGATCAAGGAAAGGATATTGAATTAGAATATTCAAATTTGGTACTTCATTGTAAGAGGCAAATGTTCATTTTAAAATCAAAATTATAGAACCAGATGTTAATTAGAATAAGTGTAGTTTTATGAATCTACACAATGTAGCTTTTCATTTGGAGAAGTTATTCTGTGTTTTAAGAGTAAGGTTATCTGTCTTGTGACATCCTTATTATGAAAGGTAGCTTGGATACCACACAAACTTGATCAAAGGCTTGCAGAACTGAATTTTTCCATTGCCTTTTGATCCAAGAAATAAGAGTACAAATTTGTTTCATTTGCTTTCAATTGGTGTTCATTTGTATATATAGGCAAGACACATATCTGTTAAATAAAATTCTATCTTCCTTTTTAACCTGTGTTAAAGTTGAGATGTTTTACGTGGATTGTGTTGCATTACAGTGAGCACAATTTCAGTGTCAGGCATTTGTTGCCTGATGACTGTAGGATTAAAGGTTATGTGCTGCTCTGTATTGCACTTGAAACAATAATAGAGTATTAGTGCTCAGTGTCTAGAAATAGCCCTCAAAAGTGCAGAAGGTTTGGAACCTGTTCCTGCTTGAAGTGTGGGTTTTTAATGTGCTGGAAGAAGAGCTATAATAGGATAATAAAAACTCAGCAGTAATTCCATCTCTTGCTGTCCTGTAGTAGGCCTGCAGAGAGTGCCCAGTCACTTAGGATTGGAGTGTCCTGTCCATAATGGCAAGGTTCTGCAGAAGCATTCATCAAATATAGAGAAAGGGTTTTGGCACTTCATTAAAAATAAGCTCATATTTGACCAGGAAAAATACGAATATTAAAGAAACAGATTATGGCTGAACAGTGTGATTTATTGCATCTTATACCTTATGGAATGTTGTAATTAGCTGCTTGATTCTCTGCAATTTCAATCTTCTTTTGAAAAGGTTTGATGTTGTTGCTATCACTTAGGGAGCCCCAAGCATGGGAAAATCTCTTGTACATATGTAGAATTTAAATTTATAATATATAATATATAATAATATGTAATATATAATTATAATATATAA
>WBNQ01028187.1:0-24271 GCA_013401375.1 Spizella passerina | reverse complement strand
ATAGTATAATAATATATAATATTATAATATATAATATAAATCATAAAAGGCATTTAAGCTGCAATCTTTTGTTCTAACAAATTGCACTCTTCTTTTATGTGACAAGATGCAGAACATACCACATTCTGTGGTCCTGGGCATCCATGGTAAAGCCTACTTAAACCTGTTCCTTGACTTTTTGTGGGATGTCACTGCTTTTAGAGCTCACCCTTGCAGGAGCAGGGAAGAACAAAGCCTCCTGGGGTTTTAGAGAGTACTCACTATTAAATGGGCTATGCATACTTATGTGTACACGTTTTGAAAAAAGCAAAATACTAAAGATTAAAGGCAGCAGCTTTGTAAAGAAAAAAAGGAAAGCTAAGGTAATTAAGTATGGCTGCCCTATAGTGCAGCTGAGTCTGTGGTGCTGCAGCAGTCTGGCTGTGTGGAACTGATTAGAGGAAGCTGGTAATTGATAGAGAAATTGAAATTTGGGATTGTTTCGTCTTCATTTGGGATTTCTTTCAGTGGTTTGTTTTCAATAATCTGAGTTTACATTTTAAAAAGCTGCAACTAAAAATCTATTTAGTCATTTCTGGCAGTTGTTCCACGTGGCCTTGTCAGTGTAAGGGATTTGTGTGGAAGTGTGAGCTCAGTAGTGCAAGGTGCTGAATGTCTGCTCTGGAGCCAGGCATTGACACGTGGGGTGCACAGGAGCTGAGCTCAGGGTATTGTTCTGTTCAGTGTGTTATGTGGCTATCAGTTTATTCCAAATGTGATGTTCTTGTATTTTTTTTCAGTGCTGTAACTCTGAAGCTGGTGACTTAACTATTCTTACAAATAAGTGTTCACACTCATCATCAAGCCGCAGAAAACTAATCCTGACTTTTAGGACAGATGAATTTGTGCTCTGAAGCATTAGTTATTTTTTCTTATGATGATGTGATTGAACACTAATTAACACCTTGGAATTAAGAGCTTGAGCACATACTGCTCCTAAATAATTTTCTGGCTGAATTTTATCATGTCATGGGATTTTTTTTTGCCTTTTTTCTCCTTATTCGCTGAGAAGGAGCTGTTGAAGTTACAGATGCAATAATGAACAGAATATACAAGGTTTGGTTAGAATACAAAGTAAACTAAAAATGAAATACTTGGCCATGTAAGGAATCCAGTCCCGATTTAAAATTTTGTCAGAACTTTTCTGTACCAAGTTGTAACATTGGGAGTGTTTGTTTTGACTGTATTGAGTGAGCTGTGGAACTGAGTTTGGGTGTAGTGCAGGAGCTGTGATTGCTTTTTCTTGATGAGCAGTTAGTTTTGTGTAACTCATGCCCTTGAAATCCTGAGTGTGCTTCTCCTCATCAGAAATATCCTTGGGAATCCCTCTGTGCTGATAAGCAGCAAGTCTGCCTTCAGTGCTGGGCTGGAGCAGGGCGGGATGGCTGGCTCTGGGCAGGAGGCCTGGAATTCCAGAGCTCTCACCTTGGCTACTCACTCCCCCGCCTGCCTCAGGCACCACTGCCTCCTTTTTCCTGAGCCTCGGTTGCTGCACCTGTGAAATGGAGACAATGCCTCCTCGCTGGAATGTTTTGCAAATTATGTAGGTGGAGCTGAGAACCTTCAAAGTGAAAAATCTCTTTAAAGGAAAAGAAGTCTTTAAGGGGTTTCAGTGTGTAGCTCCCTGAACTGATGTCCCAGCCTGGTCCCTTGCTGCCATCAAGAGGCACCTCAGGAGATCCCGTTCCGGGTGTGGCCCTGGCGCTGCAGTAGCTGGGACCAAAGGGAGCCCAGCCTGCTGCTCCGAGGTGCTAAACTGCTCAGTGGCCTGCTCTGCTCCACCCCTGGAGGAACTTGATCAGATATTTTCATATCTCATTGCTTGGGAAAATTATATCGATTTAAAAAGCACTAAGAGACTGGTTTGTATTTACTGGTGGGGCTTTTTTGTCCAGGAGACATTTCTAGTTACAGTATTGTCTGTTTTCACTAGAACAAGTTGAAATCATCACAGAAGGATAAAGTGCGTCAGTTTATGGTCTTCACACAATCTAGTGAAAAGACAGCAGTGAGTTGTCTGTCTCAAAATGACTGGAAGTTAGATGTTGCAACAGACAACTTTTTCCAAAACCCTGAACTTTATATACGAGAGAGTGTTAAAGGATCACTGGACAGAAAGAAGTTAGAACAACTATATAACAGATACAAAGGTGAGTACCCTGAATTTTAAAGCTTATTTCATACTGGCATAATTCTTATTTACACTGTGTTAGTGATGTTATGCTCTTGTGCTGGGAAATCTTAACTGACTTTCAGCTTTTTTTTCTGTGCTAATAATACAAATTAGAAGGTAAATATAGGTAGTGGGGCGCTTCACAAGGATTACATGCAGTTACTTTATGTGCTCTGAATGTATCTACATTTGTAGGACATTAGGGTCTGAGCTGGAACTGTGTGTGCAGTGAGTAATTGTGATGGTTAATGAGGATTTTAGGTAAGTCTCCTGAGGAAGGCACATCACACAGGACTTGATCCTGACAAAGGACAAAGTTGCATACTAGGGATGGGTTCTACCTTAGTTTTTATTCAGCTTGTTCTTATCAGGTAGTTACAAAGAGAGTGTAAAAGAAAACAGTCTCTGTATCTGTTATATAGCCAGTGTTTAACTCATATCCTACCACATAAAGTGGATTCAGTAGAGCAGAACAAATCCTGTGTTTTAGCACTTAATCTAAAAATGAGTGCTCTGTTTTCTGTCAGTTTTCCTATGTTTTATATGTATAATCCAAATACCATTTTTGTGAAGTCTGTGTTGGCTTGTGACTAACACAAGATCTTTGTTAGTTGAAATGTGAGCATCTCACTTCCAGACCAGATGTTGATTCCTTTGTGGAAAGAGGAGTGGACCTGGCTGACTTGGAATCACTAATGGAGCAGCATAACTTCCCCCTGGAGGTTACTGTGTCCAACCTCTGCCTGCTGGAAACCTCCTGTGGGCCAGGAAATGCCTAAATCTGCTCCTGGGGGAGCTGTGGATGGGCAGACTTGGGTGTTGGTACAACTTGGGAATGATCACTGCAAATGGCTTCTATGGGAACACAGCTCATCAGTCTGACCAAAGAGGCCAAAAATGGAGTGTGCTGGGGGGAGAGAACCACTGTGCTCTGTAGGGAATGAGTCAGAAGATCCTGCACATTATTAGGCAGAAAATAAATGTTTGTGGTGCTTTTGTCTCTCAATTAAAATAACATGATCTTCATTGTATGGGAGGCTTTATTGCAGTAACTGCCTCAATTGTTAAAGCTTAACCATTGGGAGCACTCATTTAATTTTGTTTTTAAAATACTCTCTTATAAGGGCAGATCTCAAAAATGCCTTCTTGAAAATGTTTCCTTGTCTTAAATGTACATGTTGAACAAATTAGCTTTGTCAAATACCTGTTTTTCTTGATCCTTACTTTTCTGTGCCCAAGATCCTCAAGATGAAAACAAGATTGGTATAGATGGAATTCAGCAGTTCTGTGATGACCTCGCCCTCGACCCAGCCAGCATCACCGTGCTCATCATCGCGTGGAAGTTCCGGGCTGCTACACAGTGTGAATTCTCAAAGCTGGAGTTCATGGATGGAATGACTGAGCTGGGGTAAGTGCTCATTGAGTGTCAGATGGTCACAGTGTGATCCAGTGTCCTGCTTTGGGGAATTCTCAGTCTTGGTGTCCTTTCTGAGGTGTTTCAGAGCCCAGCATGGCTTGTCTGCCTCTGGAAAACGCAGCCCGGCCTTGGTTGTGTGAGGGTTGTGTGGTGGCTGGCACAGAGCTGCTCTGGCAGGTAGAGCAGGGATGTTGGGCACACCTGGGGTTTCTCTGCCTTGTGAGAGTGCAGGAGTCTCTATCACATCTTCCTAAAAATTTTGTGGATTCTAGAACCTGGTACGTCAGTTATACATGCAAATGCAACATGAAGAAATAACAAATGAAATTCTTGTAGAGGTGCAGACTCATCAAAGGTTTCCTGAATTCTGTTTTGATAACCATAATGTATCCTACAAAGTTTATAGATTTTTGTTTAACTCACGTTTTTATGGCAAAATGAATAATAAATAAATATGCAAACAAATGTGCTTTTTAAAATGCAGATGTGACAGCATAGAAAAACTGAAGGCCCAGATTCCTAAAATGGAACAAGAATTAAAAGAGCCAGGAAGATTTAAGGATTTTTATCAATTTACTTTCAACTTTGCAAAGAACCCAGGACAGAAAGGTTTAGGTATGTATTCTAATTCATAAGCATCTGTTCATAAATATTGGAAATGGCTAATTAAAGCAGTAAATGAATGTATTATTGTGATCCAATGAATCTGAAAGATAATCACCCTTGGGTTAAAATACATCTCTGTGTTTTGAAAGATAGATGTCAATTTAAGGTATTCAAATTGATTATTAATAAAGGCTACAGAATTTTATGGGAGAAGGTTTAATTGTTCACTCAGAGTGAGTGCAGTTCTCAGTGAGCACAATGGATTATGTTCTTATATTAAAGACATAATTGCACCAGTTAGAATTTGCAGCACTGAACAGATTAATTGAATTTTTACTTTTAGGATAAATTGAAGCTGTAAAACCATTTTCTGTGTAAGTACATTTGTACAGTCCCTTGTAGCACCAGAAATTCTTGCAAATGTCTTAGCAGGATAGAATTGGAATGGTACAAATGGTTTCCTGTGTTCTGGGCCTGATGCCTGCTGGTGTCTACCTACAGAGTTTTTTTTTCCCTTACCTCACTAAAGGCTTTTTGTCATTATTTCAGAGTTCACACATGGAGTATGGCTTTAGTTGATGTAACAGGTGGAGTGGAAAAATAACTTATTAAAAATAATTTCAGAACATCACAGTTCGGATGGAATTAAAGCAACAAACTGTAGCTCTGTCTATGTGAAACAACAAAAATGAGGGAATAAAAATTTCTTTCAAGCAGTGGTGTTTAGCAGCCAGGATGTACATTCATTTCTCTACAGTGAGATTTGGCTATTAGCCATAACTAGCTTTTCATGATCCTGTAACTTCTTAAGTTAATTTTTCTGGTTTTGAGAAATAATAAAATATGGAAAGGCTGGTAGGTTCTTCCTTGGCAACTTGTGAATTTGTTCTTCTTAGTAATGAAAATGCTCTAAACTGGCTGCCAGTGGACAGTTTTGCATTCCCAGGCTGTGTAAAGATGAGTTTTCTGCTGTAGTTTTACTGGCTTTTATGTACTGATCAACTTTTGACTTAAAATGAGTATTGAAAAATAAGTAAGTAAGCAAAAGCTCTATGTCCTTCTTTGACATCTGGCTGTTACCTTGTTTGTTGTTTTCAGTGGATTGTGAATTTCATTGTATCCAAAAGAGCTGAAAGTGCTGCTAAACCATCTGAAAATACTTGTGCATGCTTGTAGTCATTTCTGAATCATGCAAATAATTGAATAGGCTGATTTGTATTTCTTGTAGAAAATCATGATAATTTTTTTAGGCTGCTACAACAAGGAAAATGTGGACAGCAGCTGAATTGTGGGATTAATTTCCCAGGAAAACTCATTCACTTGCTTTATTTCTCATTCATCATAAAGCTTTTCCTGCATGTTAAGCTCTAGCAGTGGCAGACATGTATAGTTTTCTGAGATCCATGTGGCAAATACATAGTGTAAGATAGGTTTTAAAATTGTTTTTGTTTTAAAATCTGGGTCTGGAAGTCTGAGCCTAAATTCTGGATGCTTACCAGCCATTTTGGTGCTCATAAATACACAGTTCTAGGCATGAATTTACAGCAGGGCAGAATAATTCTGGAAACCCTGGAGCAAAACAATACTGGGAGAAGTACAGAGCTGCAAAGTAAGTGCTGCTAGTTAGGCAATTAATTTTGGTGTGTCTAAATAACTGCTTGTAGGAACTTGCCAGATTGATTTTAATGTATATTGGCCTCTAATCCTGCAAACATTGTGCAGTAGTTCAGGCACAGTTCTGGAAATATATTTCCTCTGCATAATTCCTTACTACTGTGTAAGTAGGAGGGTGTCTGAAAAGTTTTTGTGCTATTTGCATCTCATTGGAGAATGCCCTGTAGCTGCTGTTCATCTCAAACATTGTTTGCTTCTCCTGCATCTCTCTGGATAAAATTCAAAATGAAGGAATTTTGAGACTCTGCTATTTGATCCAGGAGGATTTCACTGAGCATTTTCACACTTACAGAAACCTAAAATTATATCTTTACCTTCCAGTTTGGCTATTTAATATAATTTATTTTTTAAAATGTAGTTTGTCCCAAGGTATTATGTCATCGTGCTTTACATGTTTGGACTCATGCAGCGAGTTTGAGGTTGCAGCACCCTGAGATTTAGCTTTTAACAGCCTTTGCTTACCCACAAGAATTACCTCAAAATTGTATAAAAATGTCAGAATGCACAGTTTGTTTATAGTGATTGTTTACAAACTACTGTAAAATGCAGTGATTTGATCACCTTGACTTCTTGTATGCACACCATTAATGCAGCACAAATAAATAAAACTTAAATTTTTAATCTTTTTCCTTGAGGAACTGATCAGCTTCCTCTGAAGTTAGTATCTGTTAATTTTTAGAAAGACAGTAGTTTTAGTTGAAAGCTAAAATGCATTTTTGTTGTACCTGAATCTGCTGTTAAAGAGAGTCTTTGAGCTTCTACAGTCTTGAATGAGTTGCCATTTTCAGATACAGCTTTATTTACTGAGGAGCAGTGACTTCTGTGTGATTTGTCTCTGCTTCTTGCACTTTTGTCTGAAATCAAACCTCTTTGCAGCTTTACAGCAGAAAATCCTTCACAAATTTTATTCTGTACTTTGGTCAGGAGATATTATAATGTGACTCTGCTGTTTGAGAACTTTTAATATCAGATGCTAAACAATTCAGGAACTCCTCATCAGCTCCTATTTTCCCTCCAGCAATGCAGATTTCAAACTTTGTTTTGTTTGTGTTGGTTTCACCTCCAAGATACACCTCCCTGGGTTCTTTTAAATATTTGGGCATCCCGTGGGAAGGAAGGGAGTGGAGCTCTTGGGTTATTGGTGTAGGTTTTTTTCTTCTTTTCCTCAGTGTACAGTTGATCCTGTGCCTTCTCCCCCTGCTTCCACAAGGGGATTGTTTATAGAAGAAATTTGCTAGTCTGCCATAAGAGCTTTTTTAGAAAGAGGCCACTTACCTGGGCAGCCTTTTGGGGTCCCTGTGTGACATCCTGTGGCTGAGGGTACTGGATTTGGTAATTCACAGTGAGTGGGGTTTGGTGCTGCAGCAATCCCCTGGTAATTCCTGGAAGTGCAGCTGACCCTGGGCAGAGTTGAGGGTTCCAAATCTCTTTGTGTGCTCCCAAGCTCCTGCCTGCCCCTCCTGGCCCCCAGGGAGGGGGGCCTGGCTCTGTCCCAGCCAGACCAGCCGGGGTTTTTGGGAGCTGCTGCCCCCAGCAGCTCTGACAGGCAGGGGGGCTGCTCTCAAATCTGTCAGGCCAGGCTTCACTCGTTCCTAACAAGCAGGAATTTAACAGGAGGCTTGGAAAGAAGAACAAAAAAAGCCAACTCACCACAAAAAACACCCAACAAACAAAAGGAAAACCAATCCCAAACCGAATGGCCAAAAACTACCCCAAAGCACCAACAAAAAAAACCCCAAACAAAAGCAAAAACTCAACCAAAATGCCACCACCACCAAATAAATCAACTGTCTTCTGTCTGCTCAAGGACACTACCCAAAGAGTCTCTTTCAAGAGGAAATCTTGACTACAGAAGTGAGCACTTGACAAAAGCCTCATTACAAAGGCAGCAGTTGTAATAAGGTTGCCTTATGAATGAAATCATTAAAAAAATGAAAATTAAATCATTAAAACTTGGTTTTATCTAAATTGTATTTTGTACATTAAAAAAAGAAAGTCTCAGTACAAAGTACTACAAATTTTCTTTACAAGCCAGTAGCATCTTTAACTGAAAATATTTTGCTGACTTTTAACTAAAGTATCGTTAGATAGCAAAAGGCATATGCAATGTCCTGGGGGGTTTTGGATATGTTAGATATTAATATGGGCAATTTTCAGTTCTGTAAAATATAAAATATGTGTGTAACACTTTATTTATGGTTGCCTTTTGGTAAAGGATCCATGAGTATATTTGCATGAGTTTAATCTTTTCACGTTTATGGATACACAGTTCATCCTGGTGTTAGATACTTGTGGAGATTATATATTTGATATGTACATCTCTAAAAGTAATTATTTTAATATTACAGATTTAGAAATGGCCATTGCCTACTGGAATTTAGTACTTAATGGAAGATTTAAATTTCTAGACTTGTGGAACAAATTTTTGTTGGTAAGTTTAAACCTTTACCTAATCTGGACTGCAGTATTTTCAGAACTTGGAAGATAAACATGTTTAAGTTATTGAGTAGATGAAATAGACTGTCTTGACCTAAATCCCAGATATTCATAGTGTGTACAACAGAAATATGTTTTGGGGATATGGATGTGGTTGAGACAGTAAAAATGAATGTCTAATAGGGGTGTAATTTATTTTTTTAAATATAAATTTTCCACCTCTCCAAACAGGAACATCATAAAAGATCAATTCCTAAGGATACCTGGAACCTTCTTCTAGACTTTAGTACAATGATAGCAGATGACATGTCTAACTATGATGAGGAAGGTAAACATTGCCATTTTCTCTCATTAACTTCTGTGTTCTATGTTACATTTATTACTGTGCATCTGCTTTGGCACAACCTCAAAAGCAGCTCCATTAAAGTATTTCTGGTGATCTGAAGTCCAGTGAGGGCTGCTTTAATGCACGTTGTAATCATATCTGTTATTAATGTTTTAAAAAGAAATGCTGGAGCTTTCATGAAATCTATTTTCTTTCTTTGTTCTAAGCTCAGCCACAAATTCTTTCTTACTGAGACAACCTCAAATTCTTTCTTATTGAGACAAACCCTGCTATATGTCCATTTCAAACCCACAGATTCTGTGTTGGTGCAGTTCTTGGCATCTTCATCCAAGGAACTGATCCGTGGTTTGTGCAGCTCCGTGTAGGGTCCTCTGGTTACTGCATTTCGTAGCTGAGAATGTTTTTAAGTCTGGTTACTTCAGTTTATGTGAGCCTTGGACATGTTTTGACATAGAAGCGAAGCTGGCAGCCACAGGGGTTGCTGAACAGAACTCACTTCCTACCAAATGTGTTTCTTGTAAACTTCTGTATCGATCTTTCCTCTTCAGCCCATGTGCAGCCAAGAACAGCTGATTGCCCTCAGCCCTTGGCAGCACATCACTTCAGTGAGGGGGGAAACTCAGCTTGGGATGCCTCCAGAGCAGAGGGCAGCAAACTGCTCCCACTTTATTTAGTAATTATGGACCGTCCTCACTCCCTTGTCAGTGTTGAGTTAGGGTTTTGGTCAGTTTTTTGTTTTTGTCTGGAAGATAACTCTTGAAAGTGATGTGTATTAACTGGCTTTAAAGGAAGCAGAAATCTTTAATCAGCTCTTAAATTTCAAGCAGGAAAATAATTTTTTTTTTGCTTCAAATTCTGCCTAGTTTACTACTGGAAATCAAATATCTTGTCTGGATATGAAGCTTGTGAAAGAATGCCTTGTTGAACCAAGTTCTTACATCCTGATGTTTTCCTCTTTTAGGGGCATGGCCAGTTCTTATTGATGACTTTGTGGAATTTGCACGCCCTCAAATTGCTGGGACAAAAAGTACGACAGTGTAGCACTAAAGGACCCTTCTAGAGTGTACATAGTCTGTACAATACCTGAAATGGAAAATTGCACAGTCAATTTCTGCTGGCTGGACTGAACTGAAGATCAATCCTCACAATATGGCTGAGGGTTGAGACAAACCTTTAAGGATACATCTTGGACCATATCATATTTCATTCTTCTCCTGGTGGTTTGGGCTTTTCTTCTAGTCTGGACCACTCTTGCCCGTTAAAATTCCAACACTGTGGATTTCATCATGGATTTATTTTTTGTTGGTGGATCACCCTAGTTTCATCTCCCATAAGTCCTAGAAGCTTTATTATTATTTTGAGGTTTCTGATTTCACATAAAGCACAACGCTGGTCATCATCAGACAACTGTTGTATGGCATCTGAATTATACAGATCAACATCAAAACAATTTTTAAAAGAACCCTTAAATACACACTTGGGGCTAGTTGCAAAGACTGTACTGATAGCACTTCCTGCAAGAGTGATATATTTAAGTGTACTGGGTCCGAGGTTTTTCTTTTCTGGAAAAGTGCAGGTGTCGTCTGAGTTGAGTCTCCGGTCCCAGCAGTGCCAGGAATGCCCCAGGAGCCCCAGGGCTGTTGATTGGAGGTCTCTGGTGCCTGGCTGAGGTTGGCTGGTGGCTCAGCTGCTCTGGGGACAGCTTGGGGACGACACAACTCGAGCACTTCCCCTGTGGGCCATGGCAGAGCCCGCCGTGGGCCGAGCTGTGTCCTCACAGAAGCCAGCATTCTCTAGGTTACTCTCTAAGAAATCAGATTTCATTACAGTTTTGAAATGCTTATCTGTCTGTCAAAGAAAGGTTTCTCATTTCTGTGGAAATCAAACACTTGAATATACTGAATTTGTGTCTTATCTGTTTGCTACACAATACAGTATTTTAAATTGAGACATGTGACTTTTATGGCTGAGGTGTGACAAAGCAAATGGCCCTGTTGTACAAGAAGCTGGCGAGGTTGATGTGAATCTGGGTTTTGAAACCATTATCCTGGTAAGTTAAATCTTAACATAGAGGTACTGCCATTATGGATGACACCCTTTCTTAAATTATTTTGCTGAGTTTTCCTTGAATTGACGTATCACTGTGGTTGCCAAATACAGAAATTCAGTGTAAAGCTTTCCCAAACAAGCACAGATCAGATACAAACTACTACACTGGCTTTGTTTAAATTATTTTGTTGATCATCACTACTTCTGTCTTGCTGCATTTGACTAAATGGCTTCATTTGGATCAAAGCAGGTTTTATCAGATGCAATTCTTTAATAATACAAGAGCACTTGAGCTGCTTTTATGGTCTTTTACTCCTCACTGAGTTACTTGGGAAGAGATGTGATAAATACTGCTCTGGAAAAGAAGCTGGAAAGAGCGAGCTCCAGGAGAGAAGACAGACCATACTTACAAGTGAGAAGAGGGGGTTGAAGTCCATGCTCTAAATAGTGCCCTGATAAGGCAAGAATTATTCTTGAGATGAGTCACTGGTACTTGCACTAGACTGCAGCACGATTTTATGCAGATGCTAAAAGTATTTTAAAGAAAAATTGACTATTAAACAGCTAAAATTTTTATTTGTACTCTGTGCAGTTGACCTTAAGGCTGGCTCCCCTTACAGCAGTGCCCTTTTGGCAAATCCAGTTGTGCATTTATTCCAAAAATACAGTTCCTCAAAAACATTGCAGACTTTCTCCAGCTACTGGAATTGGCTATGCCAAAAACTGTGTGTTTTGCTGCTTTCAGTATTTCCTTTCTCAGTTTTGTGTAAATAAAAATGGGGACTTGAAATTATGGGGTGGGTGGGGTGGAAAAAAAAAGCTCGACAAGGTTATCTCTGCGTGCTGTTTTCTGTCTTGAGGGTTTTGGTACTGTTTCAGATTGATTAGTTCAAGAATGCTGTGCTTGGAGAGGAGAACTGACTTGCTTTTCATCCCAACGCAGACTTGTTCCTCAAAAAAGTCTGGGGTTGGGCAATGGCAAAATGCCGTGGTGTTTTAGAGACTCTTCCTTCTGAATGCAAGATCTTTCCAACAAAATAGTGTTGTCATCAGTTTGGTACTACATGCTTATAATTACTGTGTAATTATAAAGAAATACATAAAAACTTTGATTAATTATGTTGCAGAAAAGAGTTATTTGTGCTATCATGGTATCTTAAAAGTTTTTCAAAATGACTGAAGTTGAAAGAAACATTGATTTAACAGGGTGTTGTTCTAAGGACAAAATGCCTGGTTACAGGGAATATTTTGTACTGAAACGTGCTCGGATGTGGCCATGTGGTTTTTTTCCTTTATAAATGTGTGGGGTTGTTTTTTGGTTTTTTTTTGTTTTTTTTTTTTTTTAAGAATGCAGCCAGTTGCTTACTTGGATTGCTTTAATTCGTAAGTGCTTATGTCTTCAATTTGATGATCTCCCCGCAAATGGATTGATTTAATTTTGCCAAATGTCAAGAAAAAAAAAAAAGAAGGCAAACATCGTTTGTAAACTGTTTTTATACATTAAAATATGTACAAAATTAGAAGTGCCCTGATATAAAACACTTAATCTTGAGATTATATTTAGTAAAAACCCATCATTTACATATCTCTGTAAGTTCAAAATGTAACTTCTTACAATCCCTCTCATTACCAACAGAGGCAATAAAGCTCCAGTGAAATTGCCATGACTGAGGTTTGTACTGCATTGTTTCAGTGTATTATTTGTAAAGCTTATTCTGGAATATGCTTTTAGGGAGTGGGGGGCAAAAAAGCATGGAATACATGTGTTCTGCATAAAGTACAGTTCAGGGCAAGTCTTTCTTTTGGGTGGGAAAAAAAAAATCTAAAAGCTGCCCCTCCACCTTGCCTGTTGCTTGTTCCCAATGTTTACAAGTCCCACCTGGAGCAGATTCTCCCAGCTGTGGAGGGAGACACCACACACTGCAGTGGCTCAGCTCTGCCTCAGGTGCAGCAGTAAAGCCACTCCTTATTGATCAACCTGTTAATAGGTAACTCATGACTTGCCTCAGAACTGTTTTACAATGATATCCGTACTGAGACATCCTTATTTAAGAAAGATACAATTTTTTTTAAGACTGCATTTAATAAACTTTTGTCATTCACACTTTTATTTAAATAACATTGCCGGAAGTCTCTGTAGATTTTATTTGAGGATGGTAAATTGTCTGGGTTGGCTTTTAAACAAATACCAGTGATGCCCTGCAGGCCTCTGAGCTCTCCAGCAGTTGACCACACCATTAAATACTTGCTGTAATTATAATTTCATCTATCAAAAATAGGCCTTAGATTTATAAATATGAAGCTGGTTTAGTATCAACGTGTACTAAAGCAGAAGTATCTGCAGAAAATAAACACCAAGAGTTTTGTTCCAAAATAGGCACCTGTACCTCAGGCCCAAGTGTGACCATTTAAACTGGCAGAAAACTCAACAGCCAGCTTCTGGACTTGTCAGCAAAAGCTGCCTAAATGCAATTTGAATGTTTTGCATGAAACTGCAGCTGTGTCTTTTCTAAACTCAACTCTGTGTTTGTGGAATATACAATTTATTTTCAAGCCTTTTTCAGTGTTCAGAGGACAACTGGCAGGAGTCTGAGGGATAAATCAAATTCGGGCGAGGAACCTGGGAGGGTGAGATGAGGGGGCTGTAAGAATTGTGTGGGGAGCAGCCCAGGTTTGTTATCTTCTTTTTCTTGCTGGTGATTTCTCTCCAGCCCTGCTCCTGACTGTTTGTGGGCCATGCTCTGCCATATTTTCCTCTACCAGTTACATAATTAAAACAATGACTCAGCTAGAAGTGAAAATTTTATTTAATAAATATAATTTTCATAAACCATTTTCAAAACAACTACTGACCAAGCTGTACAAGGAGCAAGCACACAGCCTCGCTGTCAAAGGAGCAAAAATAACATGAGGCAGCCACAGTGTCAGAGGTCCAAAATTCTTTGTATTACTTATTGCTCATTTCCAGTAGGCAACACCTCTAATCTGCCTAAAATTAAGGATCAACAGCTTTTAAAAGGTACTTGCAGAGATGAAACCATTTGTTTTTTCCTTCAAAGAAGCAAGCTCAATCCCTCTTCAGTGAAAAAACAGGAGTCCAGATGATGATTTGTTATTTTTGTATGCATAAAACCTGAAATCTGTCATGAGGATTGCAACTAGGAACTGTAAAAATATATTTTTTGAGATAGAAATTAAGATCCTCCTGGAGCAAGGTGCGCCTCGTTTTTAACTGCACGCTCCACAGATCATCTTTTATCCTGTAAAAAGGGTGAGAACCTGCTGCAGTTTGAAGTAATTTCCTTGAAAACTGCTGAGGAGAGATGAATAAAGCCCCAGGCCTCGGAGGTGCTGCCGGGGTCTCTTGCAGCCAAGCCAAGCGTCGCTCTGAGCCTTCGGGAGCTGCGGGAGCTGCGCGTTTGTGTCCCGGAGCTGCTCCCACCTCGGGACACGGAGCGGCGCAGCCGGAGCCGGGCGGTGACAGCAGCAGCACCAAGGTCCCCGAAGGAGCAGCAGCACAGGCGGCTCTGAGGGCTCTGAGCCAGTCCTGACGCCTTGGGAGCAGCACTGAGCTGAAGGGAGAGAGAAACCCATAGGAAGCAGAAGCCTGGCACATCCCTGGCACATCCCCGCCACATCCCCGGCACATCCCCGCCACATCCCTGGCACATCCCCGGCACACCCCTGCCACATTCCTGCCACATCCCTGCCACATCTCCGACACATCCATGGCACATCCCTGCCACATCCCTGCCGCATCCCTGCCGCATCCCTGCCACATCCCACGGCAGGAGCTGCCAGAGCATCCCCGCACCCCGGCCTTGCTCCGAAGCAGAGCAGAAACCAAACCGAGCCACGGGGAACAAACAGCAGGAGCAAGGAACGTGTGAAACAACCAACAATAAAAACATTTGCAGGAAAAAAAACCCAGCTGGGAGCAGCAAAGCAGAGAGTCTGGCTGGGAAATAATTTAGGAATGGGATAAAGGCTAAAATGAGGCCCCGGTGAAAGGTTTGCCCAGCTCTAGGAAAGGCTCCTTGAAGCAGTGACATCTGTGTAAAAAAGCAGTGGTGAGGGCAGTGACAATGGTGAGGTATTAGGGATTCTACACCAAAAAAAAACAAACACAAAGTAGTTCAAAAGCATATTTTGCTTGAGCACTTTGGAAGACTGAATTTCCCCAAAATCACATATTTAGAAGTACAGCAATAGCAGATAGAACTGTGAAAGATAATTTAGGCTGCAGCTTTGAGACACTTCTAGCACTAGAAAATTATATTTTATTCCTATAAAAATTATAGGTGCTTAATATGCATTCTAAGTTGCATAAGCTTTTCTCAAATCTTTCTGAAAATGAAAAACCAGTTTTCAGCATTCCTTCCTTTGAAGCTTCTCTTCCCCCTTCCCTGCTGTAATCTTAAAAAATACAGAGTATTTTTAAACAGAATATTTACATTTTAGTTTTTGAACCAATTCAGAACATCTGAGGTTTTTTTCCACTGCATCCTCTTAAAAGCATGAGTTTAGCAACTAAAATTTTCCTAAGTAACAAAACCAAACCCTGTTTTTCCCAGAAGCAGAACTGACCTGCAGAGAATGTGATCCCATGGAGAAGGTGCTTCCTCGTTGACACTGCATAGCAGAGTGAGTGCACACTACTCTTGCTTTCAACTACAAACATCTGCTACAGACTTTCATGGATTTCAAGGCTAAAAGGTAAATAATAAAACTTTTCCTCCCCATAGCAAAGCCTCCCTCACTCATTCACATTTGCAGTGGGAGGTAAATGCCAGCATTACACTGAATTTTTAACTGGATTGTTCAGTTTCCCTCATGAAGGACTCTGCACTGTGCCCAGGGTACACTGAACTGGCTCCTACACTTCAGCTATCAAAGAAATACACAGAGTCTTTCTTCCTTGAATAGGAGCATTTTTAAAAGATTTGTGATATCAACACAAAACCCCAGTGACTTCCACACAAAATATTTTTCACACCAAAATGTCTGTCCTCAAGCAAACCACATCTATGCTCTTACTCAGTGAGACATTACTGACTTAGATTTACTGCAAATAGAAAAATATACCTTGGCCGAGGGATGGATTCTTAAGTCCTTCCTGAATTGTTTAAATGCAAGTTTCTTCGGTAACCTTACAAACACTGGGAAAAGGGAAAGCAGGGGGAAAGGGAGGAGAGGAGATGGAAGGTTTTAAAGAAACACATCATGAGTGCAAATTATTCTTCAAATACACGACTGTGCTGCTTTTGTGCAGATCTACTCAACACACTGGTGTGGTAAAAGCCAAAACACATCACCTACAGAGCTGGGCCACTGGAAATGCTTGGAGTGGGGTTTTGGGCAAAGCCTCTGCTCCCCTCACACAAGGAACAGGCTCAGGGCAGGACACATGAACCACACGGATGGATGGATGAGGGCACACGGTCACACACACTGACAGGACAATGCTGTGCCTGACACAGACAAACAAGCACTGCTGAAAGGTGAAACACTCTGGTTGAGGTGTAAAATACAGCTAAACAGCAGATATCTGATTAGAGTAGTAAATAATTCTGTATTTCCTAGGTATCCATGGCAGCATGAAGACTCCTAGGAAGAGAAACTACTAGGAAGAAAATTACTATTTTAAACCCAGGTTTAGGATAGATATGAAATATAAAGGAAGTTAGAGGAGTCGGTGAAAATTAAGGGTATTTTGCTACTACTTGCAGATCTGGAGGGGACTGGATGGATTATTGCCTCTCCAGCTGGATCCAGGTTTTCAGTCCCATGCAGTGGGGTTAGTCACATGTTCATACCTGCTGCATGAGAAAACAAGGCTCAGTTTTAGTGTTTCTCCATCCCCTGGGCACTTGCTGGGGGGGATCTAGTGCACACTGACATTTTCAGCCTCAAGCTTCACTGCACTCAGGCATCTGAAGACACGATACAAAAATGCACTATAACCGCTGAATTAAACACTTATTTAAAAGGAAAGTTTGCTGTATTTTGTTCCTCCTTCTTGTCTCGTAATTTATTTTTAAAGCTTCTTAATTTCTCAACTGATCTTTACCTGTAACAGTGGGAAAAATCCCTTGTGTGCAAGTTCAAGTCACTAGAAATTTAACAATAAAGTTGCAATGACCATTTCTTTCCCACACAGATATTGCCTTGAGCACTGAGATCTTGTAAACTCCATGGCACCTGCAGCCTTCAGGTCTGAAAGAAGCTGCCAGGCACCAAAGCACAAACAAAGCTCCAAGAGGAGAGCTGAAATAATCCCAGTTAAAGTCACGGGCAGGAAAATGAACAGCAGAGCTGTTTATAGGTCAGGAACATCTGAAGGATGTGACCCCTGGAAAGCAGGACCTGTTCCTTTGCTCATTGAACTTGGGAGAATTGGGGATGACAGGAGGGATGTCACTCTCCTGGCAGCAGCCCAGTTACAGTCAGCCAGGTTTGCAGCAGCCCAGATTTACAGTTTTTACCCAGAGCTAACTTTAAGATGGATCTTTACACTTTTAACTGTCCGACAGGACAAGTATTCCAGTTATTGATGGGATGTCACTTCAGAGGTGACAAAAGGGGGTGTCCTGGAGCAGCAGCACTTTTCCCAGTCCCCAGCCATGAACAGCTCTGTTCTAAGGCACCTCCACTTCATCTCCCATACCCCAGGACAAGCAGTGGGTTCAGCCTCCCTGGCTGAGGGAACAGTGAAACGCTGCTGCTCCCCAGCCCCCAGCATGCAGACAGGCCTGGACTGGGACAGGGAGGCACCTGCAGGATGCACCACCCAGAGCTCCAACTGTGCAATTTGTTTTTATTGGCATACTTAGGTATCAAAACATTGCCATCAAGGTCTCGGATCCTTCCGATAGACGAAGATAATTAAGCATTAATTAGATCTTCAAAGTACAACGCGACTGAATATAAATACATGAAAAAGAACAAAACATGCAAAAATTCCCCAACTTTAAAAGGATTAATAATTCAAAAATTTATGCTAGTGAGACTTCTGCTCAATCCGCCAATTCTTAACAAAATTTTCCATGTCAGGATCCAGAACTGTTAACAAAACATACAGGGCATAATAAAACACGACTGGTTTCTGAATTGTACTTTAGGAGAACACTGAGCTGCTATATCCCTTATTATTCCAAATTACTAATTTGTCACAGTTAAGTGTTTTTCAAAGCAATGGCTAATATATTAGCCACTCATACACCAGCATAAATATTTGAATTGCATTTAACTCTCAAAAATTACTAAACTGATTGCTTATAGAATACAGTAACTGTCCACAGAAGTAACAAAATTGATTTGCAAACTGCTAAGACAGCATCTGCAAGACAGCTCAAAATGAATGTGTGTTTAAAAGGAAGGGTCATCATTAAAAACACAACTTTTAAAAGTTTAATTGTGCAGATTCAAATTGATTCAAATTGAATCACTCAAATTTGGGAGGAGAAAGATTTCTGTCATTGCCCTATAGGGATATCTCCAGTATTAAATGTAGGATTCCAATCTGCTCATACAGCAACAAAAAGGATCAAATGGTCAGAGGTAAAAGCATTCCTTAAAAAAATCCAAAAAACCCAAAACTTATTTAGCAATTTGTAGATATAATTAGAAAAATTCCTGGAAGCAATTGCAGTGCAGATTTTGCCAGGCCAGACAAGCCCTGCCTGGACTCAGGAGTCCTCGGGGCTTTCCTAGGGCAGCGCCGGACACTGAGCTCGCCTCAGCACCTGCTACAGGTGTGTGAGCACCACAGGGCTTCCACAAGGCATTCAAAAATGTCCCTGTCAGCAACTGGCTGAGTCCATTGTGGAGAGAGTCAAGATGCTCCTGTCGTTGGCATAGAAGGGATCCGTTGAACTCCATGATCTAAAGTAACAATAAAAAAAAAGTTTGGCTGACTGGGAACTTGTATTTGTACTGGGAGGTGAGGAGAAAAGTCTATGAGAGCAAAAGATAGAAGTGTTGCAAGAGCAGGCAGATTTACCTCTTTAAAGGACTAATGCACTAATTTCATGTAGGTACCTGCAGTTCATTCAGACCTTTGGAAACAGAGGCCAATTCATGCCTGCTGTGCAATCAGCACACAGCTACAGCTATTTCCATCACTATCAATTAAAACAACCAGAGGTTTTTATGCCTATTTTGCAGCTGAAGTTTTAGCGCTGTGCCTCGGGAGGCTGTGAATGCTGCCTGTGTACAGAGGCACCGTGAGGCTGCTCCAGCAGAGCCCTGTGGAGCTCACAGCCAGCCTGGGAACCCAGCATAGCCGTGTCCCAGCAGGAAACCTCCACACTGCCTGAGCCTGGGGGAGGGAAAACTTATCTACAGCCAGGAACCTGTTCCATCCCTTCCTCTTACACTTCAAAACATCAGGGAACCACCCCTGCTGTCACAGCTGCTGACTCAGAAGGGTCTCACAATGTCTTTCACTTGATTACTGCTTGGGAAGAAATCCTGTTCTTGGCTGCACAGCATTCTAGGACTGTATGGGAAAAGCTGAGGAGTTTGGGAGGCAGGAAATAAACACACAACGAGCTTATTCTCCAAATTAGGCTCTGTCAGAAATCTGCTGTTTCTTTGGAACTGTTCCATCCAGTGCCTTGACACAAGAACCACTAATGGGAGACCCAACAATTCAGCAATGATTCCTACTGTACAAGTGATGTATGTGATCCAGCATTCTTAATATTTTAGTGACTGACAAGTCGACAGACAATTTAATGGAACAGACAGACAAAATGCATTTTAACATACCACACCACACATTTTATATTCTAACTGGCTAATGCAGTTATAGAAAATACTTCTCAAATACATTTTACAAGCAGTAAATTAAGCACAAGAGACTATATTCCTGTGGCCCACTACTCCAAGCATTTGTATCACTTTGATTCATCAAAGTTTTTATCAAAATTTGATACAAGGTTTGAGATTTCATGTTATCATATTTGACAGAGCATCGTATTTGACAGAATATCAGGAGGAGAGAATACAACACAAGTTGCCTACAGCAATGTTATTTAAAACAGTGCTCTTCATTCTACAGCACTTGCACAAACAACATATTCGTCAGCATCACTTCAATCAACAAAAATAATTTGCAGCTACTTGCTGGTTGAATATTTAGCTGTTTTATAGAGTAAAAGTACTCAAAAGACCATCCTGTTGGGGACTGCACAATCTTCTGGAGATTTAGGTAAAAAACAAAGCAGCTCAAGCTCATGAACAAAGCCTGAACAATTTTAAAATCACCCAACAGTTTTCTTAGTTGTACCTTTGGCATTTCACAACTTGTAACTACTTCACGTGATTTAAACAATTAGTAATTAAAAAAAAATTAATAAAGACTTTCTCATATTAGCAAAAAAGTTTAAGGGAGAAAATGATCCCTTGACTTTTAGATCAGGTTGTCAATACTGAGTGGAAGGAACTGAAATCATTGGAGAAAATAAATATGACTGACTTTAAAAAAATCTCTCTTCTATTTGTACTGTACATATATTTAAGTGAAACTAGAAGATTGTTTAGAGCAATTTCAACCAGAAGCAGATGCAAAATCCACAGAACTTCAAGCCCTTAGTGTAGCACCAAGATAGTTTTGCATATTCCTTGAAATTAATCCTTATGTCTATGCTCTAAGAACTCTAAAATAATTTGGCTAGATGGAACTTCATCTGAAAACTACATGAGATAAGCAGAAAAGAAACCTAACAAAAAGCAGTCTTGAAAAAACTGTTTAATATTCTGTCAAATACGAGTTAGATTCAGTAAGTATTTTTAAGTTCTTAAGGAAAGAAAATTTGAGTGGAACAAAGAGAAAATTGTAAAACTGCAAATATATTGCAGAAAACAAAACACAGAATACCTACCTTATAAGAAGACTACAGGTTACTAAGGCAATTGTTAACTAACAATCTGCCCTAATTAGATAACAATAAGTGAAACAAACTAGCATGAGAAATTCCTCACTTGGAAAGCACAGTTTTACAGAGAAGTGAAAAAAACCCCAGAAAAGTTAGAGCAACTGCTACCAAAATGTTGATTTTTAGACCAATTAAATGCTCACCTTGTAGATTAAAAATTCTATTAAACTGTTTATTTTACACATCATGCCCGCTTTCTACACAGCAAGGTTGAATTAAAAATGTACTTAATAGTAACAGTTCATTTTTCATATGGAATGAAACTTCTTGCATACTCATACCCTAGATTTGTAGAAACATTGAGTAAATTTCACAAGCAAGCCAGAAGAGAGAGACTGACTGAAAGCACAGACACCGTGTTCAACACAAGAGTTCCAACAGAGATGAGCTACAGACCAGGCAATACCTAAAGGCAGAATCAGAGCTGACAAAGCTGTCAGGGTAAATCACCCACACGAGATTTGATACCCAGTGAATGATATCACAACCTTTAACTGAAAGAGACAAAGTTCTTCAAATACAAAATGAGTTTCCTTGAAAATGTGTGAAATTCAGTGTTTTCAGGTTTGCCTTTTGACCAATGAAGGACCATGATATCATTCAGGGACAGAGATTACGATGTACAAAAGACTATTTTTATTTCTACCCCCAAATATTTCCATATTTGTTTGCTATCCCTCTTTGTTTGGAAATGGGGAGATGGCACATGAGAGGATTCAGTAGAGCTCCTCTCCCAGCTGGGCTGACTGCATGAGCAGAGTTGCTCTGCAGACGTGTTCAATTACTCAACATGCTTTTACCCCACTGACGTTTGTTTCACACGTGATTTGTGAAGGAAAGATTTATTGAGCACATACTTTGGAATGGCACACATGATTTTGACAATATACCTTCTGGAACCCAAAAAACATTGAAAATTCTTAGAACCTGAAGACTCTGTTCTGTCAATCACTCTGATTTTAGAAATAGATTATAAAAGTTATACTACAAAAATATTTCATCTTCATATCAATCAATGGCTGAAAGATTTAAAGGCTCTCCTCCTAACAATGAAGTTAGATTTAAGGGGGGGAATGTGAGCCTTTTGTATACCTTCAGGAGTAATGCAAGCTCCAAGGTAAATATTTGGAGGTTGTACATCAAGAACCAAAGGGAAAAGTCTTTCGACTTTACAAACAACTCCTGATTTGTGAAGGCAAAAAGTAATCATAAAAAGGAGAACAAAAAACAGGAGCAAGGCTTGATTTTCTAAAGAGAAGAATGTACAAATCAAGAGAAATTACGATAGATACAACACAAGAGCTTGTAAAGCCAAACTAAACACTTTAACAGAAATCTTTCAAAACCTGTTTTTCCCCTCCACATCCCAAAAGAAACCACTCGAAAAGAAACAAGAAGCTAATCTTTTAGGATGAAAAAAGTACAATAAAGAGTTGCATTTTCTACTTAGATAAGCAAAACCTGCAGCTGGTTTCTAGACATCTATTGCTGCAGGCTCATCGGGTTCCAGTTTATAGGAGAATCGTCTGCAGCAAAGGCTATTGAGAGAAATGCCACACCTGCTGACCCGCGTTGGGCTACACCTTCCCATTAGTCGTTCCAGCATTCTTCTAACAGATGTGCATGCTGTTTCCCCATCTGAGAAGCAGCACATGGAGTCCAAGCAGTTGATACCTGAACCTGCCTCAGTAAGCTGGAAAAAAAAAAAAAAAGAAGAAAAAAAGAAAAAAAGAAAAAAAGAAAAATCAGTATTCACAAATTCTAGCAATGAGGATGTTACCAAAAAACACACAGGAGAAGCAGGTTTTCTTAGCTAGANGGGAAATTTATCAAGACAAAGCTTCAGGCTGCAGAATACAACACAGCAACTTGGTCCCAAGTAATTCTTCCTCAAGCACACAATGCAACTTCCTAGAATAACTGACATTATATCACAACCATAGATACCCTTGGCTTGGTACAGAACAAAAGCACATTCCTGATTGTGTGAACATGGTTTATCCCAAAGCAAACAAGGCTGATGTCAGAAAGGTTCAGTCATGTTCATGCCAGCATGGAGAAGAATTCAGCATTAGCATAATAAACTCTTTCAAAGCTCATGTTTTGTAGGTGAGGAAAAAAAGGAATAAAAGAAATAAAATGAAAAGGAAGCAGCAACAGATGTATGGGTGTAAGTGCCACCTACCAGTATGCTCCTCTACAGCACTGCTGCAGCAACTGCAGCATAACTGGAATCTCCTGCTTCTGCAGAGAGAATATCCTAAACTGACTTCAGTACCATTCTAAAGAGAAATAAAAATGTGAAGTGTGGGGATGCTTTTAAATTTAATTTTAAACTCTCCATGAAAGCATCCTGTCAAACAAATACTAAACACAGAAGCTGAACTTTACCCTCTCCTCACACCAGGAGAAAGAAGAATTCTGGGAGGAGGCATCTTAGTCCATGACAGGACACAGCTCACACTTAAGACCTTCCCACAACTTTTCACTGTGACACTAAAGGTCACTGACTGTTGTCTGAAGATTCTATTTTTGAGCTTGAATTTATTCCACGCCACCCACAGTTGCCAAAAACTGCAAGGAAAGCAAAGAACCTCAAGAGTTCCCTATGGGAATGGTTTACTATGAGTGGAGACACTCTTTTCTAATCCCCCCAAACAAGCAGCTGGACACATTTACAGCTTCACAACAGAAGAACAGCCTACACAACAAAGAAGAGGCAGCTAACAGAAACAAGAGGCTTTTGGAAATACAAGAGAAAAATCTCAGCTGGTAGGACAAGAAGGAACACACACAGAACTGGTGTTTGTTTCCATGCACCTTTTCCTGTGCCTGTCCCTTCCTCAGCCTTGTGCCACATTCCCCACAGCCCCTCCAGACGTTCCCATCACACCACTCATTGTGATGTTCACAGAACTGTCACTCAGCAGCTGTTGGAGTGTACAGGATTCTCCACAAACTGAGCCCCCTGATCCTGTGGATGCTGCAGCTCAGAGGCTGTGGCTGAGTACAGGCAGAACACACTCTGACTCACACGCTCATCTGGGGGGTCTTTGGGACACAGAAGGAACATTTACTGTGACAATGAACTTCTGTGCCTGAGAGGCAGGGGCAGAAGATTTGCAAGTGACAGGTCTGAAAGGGGTTCTGGTTAAAAGACAAACAAAACAAAACATATCTCAGCAGAGCCTGAGTTCCTGAACACCCTCATGTGATGATCACCATGACTGGTTCCAGCTGCAGTGCCACAGAAGATACCAGAATCAGGAACTGCACACTTTGCAGCACTGCAGTACCAGCGAAACGACCTTCAGAGCCACCTCAGACTGTGCTCCCAGAGTTGTGACACAAGAGATTACAGAGAGCAGAAGGAATTCCCATTTGGAGGCCAGCAGGGAAACCCCCAGCTGCAGATGGAGAGACCTTCACAGCTGTGGCCACAGCAATACAAAACTGTAACACTGCTACACTCAGGATTTCAAACAGAGTATTTAGTTCATTCATTATGCTCAAGCAGACCTTCAAATTTACTGCAGAAAGTCACATTAAAGTGTCTGTATGCCAGATCACATGAACCAGAGCATTTTTTT
>WBNQ01028182.1:0-13362 GCA_013401375.1 Spizella passerina | reverse complement strand
TCGATTTCAGGGAAAGTTCTAAAGTCTTAATTTCCCCAAGATTGTCAAAGGTCTGCTGAGATGATGAATGTTCCTCAGAGATACACAACTTATTGGAGGATGATGATGCACCCCAAGTGCAAGACAAGCTAGGTTCACACACATGTCAGTACCAGGTACCCATGGTAAAGAGCAGCAGCCCCAGCTTGTACCCCAGAATTTGGGCTTTGAAAGGTTGGAGGTGTTTCAGTGATTCATGGAAGGATACCAGCATTTGATTCCAGACCTGCTGAGATGTGACTGTATCCTCATTCAGAGGAAGAGACTCTGGAGCTACTGGAGCTTTGTGAGACTTTTCTTCCCATCCTTTGCCCTGCTGTCTCTGAGACTTTCCCACTGATTTATTACCAGAGGAGCAGCCCCTGGCTCTCTGCAGACCATGCTGCTTTCACAGCAATCAGTTCTGCAACATGCTGTGTCTGAAACTCAACTTCCTTGGATCAGATGCATCTTCTGTACTGCACGAATTTTAACTTGAAAGGGAGTTTATCCTAAGAAGAGAACACTTGAAATATGCCCTGGGTTAGTTAAATTCATGGTCTGGTTCTGCTCCACAAGGTGAGAGTCACTGCTCTGAACTGTATTACTGCACTAGGCAAGCGTCACAGCTGAAGTATTTGTTCCTGCATCTATTCTTAAATAAATCTCCATGTTGTGGCAGAGCAGAGAATGCCAGACAGTTGAAATCATTATTTTATCATTTGGCAAAAGCACAAAGTTGAAAGGGAATGAATCCAAAATGATCTTATTTTAAAATCCAAATTAATTTTGCAAGTAATTTGGGGTCTTAATTTATTCAGTACTCATTCAGTACATAAATATTGTGTATGTGTGCATATATCAGCTAGAAATTGGAAAAGAACCAGCAATAACATGTTCCTTATGACCCACCAAAAATTTTAAGGCTTTTAAACATTAGTGCAATGTCCATTCTGATAGCCATGGTAACATCTATTTATGCTGATCCTCAGCAGCAGGTCTGGGGGTATTCTATTGCAGAAGGCCAGGGTGAATTCAGGATGAACACAATGGACCCTTTCCTGCTCTGTCTGCCTGCCTTATTTATCCTTAAATCACCCAGCTTTTGTCTCTGAAGCCAAAATTTCAGACTAACCAATGGCCATTGCAAAAAGCTCACTCTGTGTGGGACCACACGTGTGTGTGCATGGGGAGAGATGGCAGAACACTCAGAATTCACCAGACTCAGCAATCCTCAGTATTAACCATGTCTAATTGGAAACATTTCATTCATCTTTGATCCTAATAGCTTTTTGAAGGTAACAGCGCAAATGCCTACTGTCAGAGCATGGGCTTTAGGTCCAGGATTGAGTAGGATAAATCTGTGTCTCAGCAGCCTTTGATTTTTAATGTCTCTGACTTAATAGAAGCACCCTCATCCACCCACTTCCTTGTACTGCTCTAGCTCCAGTGTTCCTTTTGAATCCCAGCAACTTAAGCAGAATGAAAGCTGCAAAGAAGAGGGGATGGAGAATGTGTGTTTTTAATTAAAAGTGTCCATAAGCATTAAAATCTCCATTAAAAAAAAAAAAAAAGTCCTAGAGCTATAATTCTGAGATCACTGTAGTAAGAGAAAGGCAAAATCTCAAATATTAAAATATTCTCTTCCCATTTTCCTCATTCTAATAATAGTCAAGTGTACTGAAAGTCTACAGGGATGTCCATCTGCAAAAAAGAATTATGCAGCCTCCTGGTGGAAACTTATTATTCCGAAAATCTGGATTCAACTGCTCATCTGTTTTCTTAGATACTATTACAAGTAACTCAGCTGGATCCATCACTGTGTTGGAACTGATGGGATGTGCCTGATTGCAGCACCTTCTATGTGGGATTGGAAGTTTAGGTTCAGCTTACCCACCCGTAGAGAGTTTCTTTTTTCTTGCTGCAAGATACATCAGGAATGATTTGAAAAGCAAACACGAAACAGCAACAACAGCCATAAAACCCATCTGAAATCAGACACTTTGATCTAAGTGCCTAGACTGTTAAGAAGATAATCTCCTAGAACAAAGGGAACAAAAGAAATCTTTATGAAATTAAATGTTTGTTTTCCAGAAATGACAAAGGGAGGGAAAGTTGATCTCTCAGCTTCTAGCAAGGACATTTTTACTCCTGGGGAAATGCTGATTCTCCTAAGGGTCTCTGTAACTCTTTCAACTATGATGTCTGTCCTGAGAAATTTTGGTTCAGTAGGTGACTCTTGGTAAACTTGTGTTCTCCACAGGGACCTCATGATTGAGGCAGATTTCTAGCATTTCATCATTTCAATGCCATTGCCATCAGCAGACTCTTGCTCCCTCAGGCCAAAATATCCACCAGTTTCTAAGCACAGTAAAATTTAGCTGTTAGTTTGTCACACTGCCCTGTCAATAGTTACCATTCTTGATGGGCTGTGTAAGAATTATCATTCCACATTATTATGCTGGAATTAAAAAGGGAGAACCTTGTTTCATGAGTTTTTTGGGGAGAAGACTATCAGAATTTGTGTCTGGTGGTAAAGAAATGTCTTCTGAGAAATGGAAGAAATAAAATCTTTCTTCAGGGTAAGGAGAATGATTATTTTGCAGAGTTTAATGTTATTTAACTGAGTTTAATACTATTTTACCCAAGCAGTGAAATGACAAATGAGGAATGCATTGCTCCCATCTCTACCCTCTCATTTCAAACTCCTTTCTTAGTCCTTCTGACAGGATTAAAGACTGGTGCTCTTAAAGATTGTTGGTTGTAGCACCTCCTAGTATTTGGTCTTTACTACCTAAAATGGACATCTAAGAGCCTGGAGCACAGGAATAGGAATGCATTTCACAAAACACAGATAAATGCCTTAAACCAGGCTAAAAAGGGAAGTTGCTGATAGCAACAGGAAATATAATAGAACCCAGTTTAATATATCACCTTTCAAATTCTGGATATCCCAAAGAGCTTTACAAAGTAATAAGTTAGGAAAAGGTAGCAATGGCATAGCAACTCCATAAATAAATACTGTGGCTATTATTCAGTTTAGCAATAACTCATGCTTTTTAGACATTAAGGGCTAGATTTAGCCTAGTTTTCCACCAGCCAACATCCAGTCCTGGGGTCTCTCAGGGAGAATTTTAAGCCTCAGAAGACAGATGCACTAAATAAAGAAATTGCATTTTCCAGAAAGAATATGATCCAAAGAGTTACTGGAGTTGGTGAAAAAATGAGTAGTCTCATATTTGAATCAGCTCATGGTTTTGAGAAACAAATGAGATCTCTGAGGATAATTGGAACTGAAAGATTACATGTGCCTATGAACAGATGGCACCTTGTGGAAGCAGTTACCTCACTGGTCCTTAATGGACCCCTTATTTCAAGAGGTAATGGAGACACTATGTTAGCTTTCATCTCCATGAATAATAATTCTAAATTTAGTCTTGACTGTGTGAAGGCTTGTGGAGTTAATAAATTGCCTGTCAAATCTCCTGTGAGAATGGGAGGCAGGCAGGAGGGAGCGAGGACTGAACTGGGAAAGGCCGTGCTGGGCCCTGACGGACCCCACGCCTCCCTGTCAGGGCCCTGAACCTGGGGCTCACTTTCTGTGCTGGAACACTGACAGATAAATGCTGCTGTGACACTTCTGGGCAGAAAAATGCACCTTGGAAATTGTCTGCATTAGGTTCAAGCTGTTCATGGCTCAGCTGTTTGTGGTCATACACAAACCCTCTGGCCTGTCTGAGTGGATCCATCCGTCCCAGATAGTGCCGTGAAGCAGAGAGGGCCTCACCAAAAGCTGCATCAGCCCTGCCTTTCTCCTTTGAGCTGTGCTTAATGGTACATCCACTTTGTTTCATCATTGTGACAATTTGCTTCCTGCAGTGTGAATTCTGTGTCCTGGAGGGCCTGACTGCAGGCTGTGCTCAGAGAACAAGAGCCATCTGCAGGTTGTCCAGCCTCCTCCTTCTCTGTGAGCTCAGGGGTTTGTGCACCTTCCTGCTCCCCCCAGGCTGAGGGAATCACTCCTCAGTTTCTCCATAAACCTGGTGCCATATGGTCCTAGCACAGCAAGGCCAAACATGCAAAACTCCAGGAGATTTTCTCTGTGAACAGAAGGAAGCTGCACACAAGGCCCTGTTAGAACTGAGGTTTCTGCATCGCTTTAGGGACTAAAATCTAAATAAAGGATAAAAGAATTCAGAGTTTTTGTGCACTGAGGAGCTGTGTGTGAAGACAAGGCTGGTCCCAGAGGTCTGTGGGCGCATTCATGTGTCTGCAATGGATCCCCACATCCCTCTGGGAGCAGAGGCCAGGGTCAGAGTTTTTGTGCACTGTGTGTGAAGACAAGGCTGATCCCAGAGGTCTGTGGGTGCATTCATGTGTCTGCAATGGATCCCCACATCCCTCTGGGAGCAGAGGCCAGGGGGATCCTGTGGACTCCCTGCAGGGATGGGGGAGGATTTAGCAGGGTGAGGGTACAGATGGCCTCCTGCAATGTCTCACCAGCAAAAGCAGCAGTGGTGGTTGTTGTGGTGCTGAAGCGGAGAGCTGGAATGCATGGCAGCTATCCTGGAGCAATGGGAAGAGGAGGAGAGGAGCAGAGGCAATAAGGAGGTGAAGGTGGCTGCCGCTGTTTTTTGTTACATCTAGGGATTAAAAATAAAACATACCTGAATGATTAGAGCCTCTGCATACCAGCCCTTCAGCTCAACCCTGCCACAACACTGCAGTGTGCCTTTAAGGGACTCATTTAGAAAGTTTGGGGATTTAAGAATCGTTTAGAAATCCCAGGGTTTCCTGAGGCAGCAGAAGTCTCTCAGGGCACCATCATTCATATCCTCCTCTTAATTGGCTCCTCTGTCAGCTTGGCTTCCTCTGTTTTCCAAATCCCCTCCACAATCTCAAGATCACTGGCAAGGTAGGAGCATCACAGAAGGTGTGCTTGTCCCCTTAATTTATGAAAAATAAAATTGTCACTTCTCTGCAGCATGATAAGGGAGCTAAAATGCAAGGGTTAGAAAGGAATTGAGGGCATCCCCTGCCTTTTCCAGTCTGCTGCACTGAAGAGCTGGAATCCATTACCCAGCACACCTACAATATCTCACATTCCCACACAGATTAATTTTAGGTTGGTCGGCTCATTGCCTTTACACCTTGTGTGCAAGTGTAAAACTTGATCTACAGTGTTTGAATTTAAACAGTCTGTACTGCCAGTTTTTGCAAGAGTGCTGATAGGCACGGAGGATTGTCAACAAGCAGGCACATTGCTTTTATTTCCAATCCAAAAACAGCATCCTTCCTCATTCCCTCCTCTTAACCCTTCAGTATGATGGTTTCTTTTTTTTTTTTTTTTAATGGCATGCTGCCAATATTGTGTGGAGATTTGATTTCTATTTCAGACTCCAAAAGGGAATTCCTGAGATGCTGAAGAGGAGGATGAATTAAAAACCCACAGGTGTAAGATGGGGTATATTGAGTTGACTGGAGGCTGATTCTATTTGATGAAAAATCTGGAGGTTTCATTTAGTTCCAGAATAAATACCAAAGACCTCTTGAATGTGAAAGCCAAACTGAATGGAGCTGGTGTGGGTAGATTTTAACTGGAAGACATGGTCTGGTGCCCCATCTGGATAAAGAATGTGTCAACCCAGACAGCTCTAAATCAGAAACTACAACTCCTGTAATTGCAGACCTGAGCCTGAGCCACACTGCTTCTTGAAAATAAACTGCTTTGGATGGCTCTTCCCTTGGGGCAGGGGTTGACTGCAAGTCAAGGGCAGCCCAGGGAGGCAGGGCCAGCTGTCCCAAGGCTGCAGAGGGGCACTGGAGTGTGGCAGGCTTAAAAGCAGAGTGTGGCTGTGTTCTGGAAGCTGGACATCTCTACAGGTACTTCATTTTTCACTAGATTACACATGAGGACTGCATCATCTGGAGGCATTCATCCAGTTTGTTTCTTTCATCCTGTCTGAGTGAAAATCAGCTTAAAGCCCCAAAGAAGCATGTGTTCCATCAAGGGAAAACAGGTCCTTTTCCCTCTGCACTTACTCTCTTTGGCTTCAGGGCATTAAAAAGTAAAGCAGAGTATCCAAGCCTCAGTCCCCTCATGGTTGGGCAATACATCAATGAAAAACAAAACAACTCTAATTTCTTCCTTTTCCCCGGCTGCAAGGCAGATTGTGACTTTTGTCCTTGGAGGTATTCCATGACAGACTCATCAGTGAGCTGCCTGAAGTTCATGTTTCAGCTGCTCTTGTGGGACCTGGAAGTCACCAAGTGGGAAGGTGTCCTGGCTCTAGGTGTTGCAAGGGAAGGGGCAATGCAGGTCTGTAGACACTGCTGTCACAGCAGTTTACTGCAGCAATAGCTAAATTAGTTTTCAACTAACTGGTCTGGGATTTAGTAGGAAGAGCAATTAAGGAGGAAGGAGTTTAGCAGTGTGAATGATCCCTCTCTACTGCTGCGACCTGACATTACCCCTACCCAAGTTATTAAAAACACAGCAACCCCTAGGAGTCCCCCAGGCTTTCACAGACACCTGCAGTACATCTGTTCCCTACATTCAGGAATGTCTACTATGAAAAGAACTCTCGTTCCCAACAGAAGCAGCATGGACAAACTCACTGCTTTGTTTGCTGTGCACAGAGGAGGGCAGGGGACTTTATTTCCTGAGCAAGTTTTCCATCATCTTTCCTTCCCCACCCCTGCTGCTGTGCCTGCTAATGCCTGTGATCATTAGCCATGAAAATGGCACCTATTTGTCTCCTTCTCCACAGTGCCCAAAGTATATTTGGACTCCAGCCAAGGGGAGCAGCAATTCGTGGACACACAGCACTGCCTTAAGAGTATATTCACAAGTGCATGTTAATGCAATTAGAAGCCCAAATGAAGCTTGTTTCCCCCTCATGAAGAGTTCCAGCCCTGCCGTCCTAAATCAGCAGCCCAGTAATTTTTGATAAAACAAAGAGCTTCTTTAATAGGAAGATGCAGTTTTATTTCTTTTATTATTCTGTCCCTTCAATTGCATGTGTGATGCTAAATGTCTTCAAACAGCCATTTAGCCACCCACAGAGAGAAAGTAGGTTTACAAATCTCCTTGTTGCATGGTTTTGCATTGTGTGCTCCCCAGAGTATTGCCATTTTGTTTGTTTTCCTGCTTGGAGGAATGGATGGATCCAATTTGCAACCCCAACAAAACTGAATAGAAGTTCATTCTCCCCCCGCCCCACTGGTTTTACAGTCTGGTTTGGTAGAGATAAAAAAATTTAAAACAAAAAATCAATGAGGGTCAGAAGATACAGTGCACAGAGGGAAAATGCCAGAGGAGTTCTTTTATGGCAAGAGTAAACCTGGAAAGGAGGATACATTTCTTGTGAGTAAAGGAAAATAAATGAGAATGACAAGAGCAATGAAATGTCTACGTAACATGACCCTAAGGAAACGCTGAATAAGCTGAGATTTTAGACCTGAAGAAGAGATATAGAGGAACATTACAACAGCAGTTGTCCTTTCAAAAAGCAGGGAGCAGTCCTCTCCCAATATTTACACCAGGAACAGCTGGAATTGATGGGCTAACGCTGGAACAAGGCAGATTTAAGACAGAGATTAGGAGTACAGGGACTGCAGAGGTGAAGAGAGCAATGACAGAAGCATGGGGACCACCCTGGGGAAAGCAGAGAGACCCCACCATGGCCACCCTGGACACAAATTCACACATTTGCCAAGCATGGGAGTGATCTCATGTTGGGCTGGGGGAAACTCCTAACATTATCCTCCTGCTTTGATAGGAATCTCTCACTGAAATGATTCATTTTTTTGTCTCCTTGGGGGAAAGAAGCCCCTGTGAGTCTGCCTGTGCTCTGCAGATGCAGCTACACCCTCCTTCACACACCTCTACCCATGCCACCCTTTCTGCCTGTGCCCTGACACTTTCTGCCTCTGCCATTTATCATCCAGAGTTGAAAATTCAAGGGTTGGTTTTGATTATCTTATTACCATGGTGACCAGGATGACTCTCATGCCCATCTGCGCATGGCAGGATGCTCAAACCTTTCCTTCAGTGCAAGCCAGGAGAATTCTTCTCTGTTTTCCTCCTCCCAACTCAGAGCCACCTCTGTGCAGGAGCTGCTGATGCTGCACAATGCAGTTTTCCGTTAAACACTAGGTTTTTGGGGAGAACCCTAGTCAGGATCTGAATTGATAGGTTGTCATCTATGGAAACATGTAATCTCAAACAGGGCTAAGGCAAAGAGTTTTGTTAAAGTACAGCAAAAAATCAAAAAATATAACTTAAAAAAAAAAAGGATGACAGAAATATTAAAGAAAAATAATCCAGATTGGACTAAGATCTGGGAGATGGGTAGGACTTGGGGAACAGCCTTCAAGCAGAGCTCAGAGCAAAGGCTTTAAGATCTGGCTTTCCTCATTTCATTATTGTTAATAGAATCTCCCATGTCCAAATGAAAGACTAATTTAAGTCTTACTTAAATATGCCTTGAGTAATTTTTATGCATTTGAGTCTTAGTTAATCTTCCTTAAGTCTTTTTGTCACTTCCTTAGAAAGGAAGATGAGTGTAATTAAGGGAACTGTCAACTTTATTCGAGTCTTAAGAATGTTTGTGGTAACTTTGAAAGATTTGGTCATTATTGCAGACTAAAATCTAGTAGATTAAATATTGGTGTTTCTTAAGGACATGTCAGTCCACCACTTCAAATGCTTTCATTGTGCTCAAGTACATTTGGACTGATCTCAGGGCTTTGTTATGATAAGGAATACTACCATTTTAATTATAGCTGCATTCAAGAAAGATNATAGCTGCATTCAGGAAAGATCTTTTATTTTAACCCCCTTTTTTTTTTTTTACTCTTCCAGACTAAACCATGACAAATAGACAATTCCTCCAAATGGTTTCACCTTGGATAACACTGGCACCTTCTCCAAAAAATGAGGATGGCTGTAGTTGTGTGGACAGAAAAGCCATCAGAGGAGCAGCCTCCTTTTCTTGGGTAACACCTCTGAGATTTATGCTGCTTATGCTCCAGGTAAATTCATCCAACCAGCTGCATGTGGGAGTGGTTTAGGAGGTGAGAGCAGCCCTCAGGATTGCAATAATCCATCCCCAAATAGGGGCACAGAGCCTCACGAGGAGGCACTGCATCTGCCACGACAGTTTGGATGCTGTGGGAGGTGCTGAAGTCTGGGTCCTCAACCCCCCTCAGCCCTCACATCAGAAAACTGTCAGATTTATGTTGTGGGGTTGAAATTGTGGCTTCTCCTGTGCTCTCTGGAAGGCTGCTGGCTCTGCTGCAGTGTCATTGTGCCATGCAGACCCAAAAGGGCAGAAGTGTATTTTCATGGACAAGTAGGTGCCAGTCTAAGCAAGATGTTTCAATAGATGCAGGTGGTAAAAGAAAACTTCCTTTTTTTCCAACAGCAGCTTGTTTCACCCAGTTCTACAGGAGAATTGGGAAGAAAGTCATGGAGATCAGTGCAAAAGGCACATCTGAGAGCTGCTGTTACTGACCCTCTGATGGGGAATTCGCATCCACAAGCTGCCTTCAAAGCCTGGGAAGTGCCCATAGCTGCATTCCCAGGTCCCTGTTGTCCTGCTCATGGAGGAAATGGGGAATAAATCCCCAGCTCTTCAGGGATGCCCTTTCCTTTCTGTGGGCTCATTTCTGCCTCTATCACCTGCTAACATTTGTCATTTCCAGCTTTAGCCAAGCAAATTTCAATCCTCTCTTGTTTACTTTTGATTGCTTTGTCTTTAATGTAGCATACAAGGATTTTATGTGCTTCTGTTTCATCAATGTAATTCTTTTGTTGCTATGGCAATCAGCTTCAATTTTCTTTCGTTCTGGCAATTGTGTTTTTATAGTCTCCTGCTCTCAAAGAGATAAGCTGCCTTGTATATCACACAGACACTAAGTATTTTCTCTATATAGACACAGCCAACCTTTGCTTTAAGACTCTGTTGCTGTTATTTGAGAGAGTAGTTTACTCCTGCTGATGATGACATTTTTATTCTTTTCTGTGGGGTCTGTTTCAAATTGGAGGTTTGCTCAAATTTAATCATCTGTTCTACTACTGAGGACATGGATGGGTGTAAGAGTTGCACTCCTGCAGGCACTTGGAGTCTGTGGAAAGAACACATTCAAGCCCTGGACCTGACAACAGAGATGAGTACAGTGGTTTCAGCAAATCAAGAATCACCATCAATTAGAGCTGATTCATTTAACATGTTGAGAATAAAAGCAGGGGAATAAAAAAAGTCTTAAGGAAAATAATTCCTCAAATTTGCCAATATATCTGAAAGCTGAGTTTTCAAAAATATTATGAAGAAATATTTATGGGCATTCCATCACTTTTGGTCACAGAAAGAAACACTGGGGTTCCAGGCTATGGCTTGCCATGTGTAATGAGGAGTGATGACAGGGATGCTGGTGGACAAACCCTGCCATGGGAGGAAGCCAGACAAGTCCCGCACCACTGGATGATCCCATTAGACAATCCTTAGATAACCTACTGTCATTAACTCTGGGTGTCTGAGAAAGCATCCACCTTGAAATAATACCTGAATTTATTGAATTTAAATAGGTAAAGCAAAAGCTGTGCACAAGTGCAAAGCAAAACAAGGAATTCATTGACCACTTCCCTTGGGCAGGCAGGTGTTCAGTATTCCCAGGAAAACTGGGCTCCATCCCATGGAGCCAACACTTGGAATGTCCTCTGTTTTCTGCTTTTTTCCCCCAGCTTTATACTCTGTGCATGACAGCCCGTGGCCTGGGGTATCCCTGGGCTCAGTTGGGGTCAGCTCTCCTGGCTGTGTCCCCTCCCAGCTCCCTGTGCAACCCCAGCCTCCTGAATTGGGGTGAGGAGCAGAAATGTCTGGGCTCTGTGTTAGTCCTGCCTGACAGTCATGGAAACATCCCTGAATTATCACAAATCCAAAACACACCAGCTACTATGAACAAAATCCACCCCATCTCAACCAAAACCGGCCTCTGTCATATAAAAATACATGTACCAAGACCCACGTCCTGTCCCAGGGTGAAAGTGGGAGAATACAAGCACAAAGAAATTAAAAACTACACTAAGGTCACATAGGGAAAATATTTCAGGGATAGAAATTAAATTGAGATCTCCCATGTCCCAACCATCCCAAGTCAAATATAAAAATGGCTAATCAGCACATTTTTTTGCAACCTGCTGATGCATTTGAAAATCAGTGCCTATTTTTTTCCTCCCCTCAGAAAGCTTGTGCTGTTCATTGTTAAGCTCTGGAAATGCTCCATACTAAAGTTATCAAGTCTGTCATCTCTTCAGCACAGTAAAACCAGCCTCCTCACTATCCTCTCTCCCAGGCAGAGGGTGGAGAAGGAGACAGAATTAACAAGGACTCATTCTGCCAACATGCCGAGATATGTGCATTTGTTTGGCCATATGGCTTTGTGATCATCCCTAATGAGCATTGGGCATGGTGGGATGGTGTACAAAGGACCAGAAGCTGAGGAATCACCCCCTTCCCCCTGCAGCTCCCCTGGGGCACAGGGAGCTCCTTCCCTGCTGCCAGCCCTGACTCCCACACCCCCAAACCACTGCAGATTTCATGGCATGACAAAGTGCACACCAAAATCAGCTCTGGCTGGATTGGTCCCACTGCCAGCAATTCAGAGTGACAGGGGTTTATTATTTGATAAGCCACGGTCATAATAAGCCAGAAGATGGCTGTTTATTGGAATGAAATCCATTATAAATGACACGGAAGCATATTTTTTCCCCCAACAAAAAAACTTGCAGCCCAGATGCAGGGAATAAATCCTGCTGTCCCTGGGGAGGAGATTTGCCTCAAACAATCAGGCTCCCCAGGATCACCAGTCAGAAGCAGTTAATGTTCAGGCAGCACTGCTGTGTGTGCTGCTCCAGAAGAATATTCCACATTGCTTTGGAAGAGAAGGGGCTGCACCAGATGGCAAATAATTAGAAATGGAGCACTGAGAAGCTGATTGAAGATATAAGTGAATAGTATTTCATAGGTTTGGCAGATTTTTTTTATTTTAACTACATTTTTGTGCTTTGCAAAGTAGCTGGATTCTTCAACACCCAGGGACAGTGGAGGTGTTGGCCACTCCCTCAGACAGCACCTGAAATAGCTGACATTGTTTAATAGCAAAGAGGACTGGACACTTTCAGACTTTGACTTTCACCCCACTCTAAGACAGGAACCTGAATCCAACACTTGTAGATCCCAAATGGATTTATGCAGCTACTAATGTGTTCCAACCCAGGAACATACTTTCCATGCTGAGAATACAAAAATGTTCAGGGTCCCATTGCTGATGGTCCCACATGTTAGAATTATTTAGAGTAATCTCTGTTTGACTGTTCTTGCTGTAGAGTTCTGGGTTAGGTATCTGTAGTATTTAGAGAAAGAATTTCTTCATGCATACACTGGGGCACAATTTAAATTCCGAGGGATTTGCATATTTCTGCATACCAGAGAGCTCAGGAATGTATCCCAGGTGGAAATGGAGAATCATAGCTCCCTGGCCATGAACAAATGCAATGTGGGCATAATTGGAGTTATTGGGAAAGGCTGCTTTTCTCTTTTCAGAAAACTCACAGCCATCACTATCCACTAATTTTATTCACATGGAATTGAGCAAATGAGTGACCATCATTTCAGTGATGTCCTTTCATTTTAGTGATTCGATCACAAGTGGCTGAGCTTCCATCTGTTCAAGTGAAATAATGACAGAGCTCTAAGATACAAACTTACTTCCTACTCCTCCCCCAAAAAATTATTCCTATAAGTGGCTCAGTGCTTCAGAAAAGGGAACATTTCATTAGTGTTTATTTTCTGCCTAATAGAAATTCATGGGAAAAAAAAAAGGAAGATTCACTAACTGGTACATCATAACTGTTGTGGGATGAAATATTACCCCATTGTCCTGAAAATGCAGGTACAGCTTATTTCTCACTGGATAATGATTGTGCCTTAGTTCAACCTAGCACCAGCTTCTGAACTTGGTAGGAACTTTAATTACTAGTTGCAAGTCTTGTTTGAAAGATTGCCTTGTTCTCTTTTTCTTCGTTGTTCCTGTCACAAATAGCAATTGTCAGGTTTGGAACTAATTGTTCCAAACAATTAGTTTCTCCTGATGGAGAAACAAAGTTAGCAATTAAGAAAAAAAGTCTTTGTGAAATTTTGAGTGGAGAAGAAAAGTTATAGATGAAGGAAAAAATCTTCGTGAAATGTCTGGTGGAAAAATAATTTTCAAAACCTCTTGATATCTCCCATCCCAAGACTTTTCATCTACACTTCTCCATTGTATTGAAAAAGCGAAGGA